>JBAKGM010035430.1:0-19385 GCA_037177215.1 Asparagus racemosus
AATTAAGATAAAAACAGTTATTAGTGGTATATTTATTCATATAAAATGGATAATGAGGGTATTAAATTGTAATTAAAGTAAGATAATCAACCACCATGGACGACTTGATACATGGCTCTCCCTGAGATGATCATCTTCTCGATGATATATCACCTGAGCTAATATTCCCGAAAATACTGAGGTTTGTTCCTCAAAAGGTATGTGTTCTCTCTCCCATTAATTGTAGGACTAGCCATTTTTGACTAATACTCTAATTTGATGAATCTGAGGAATTCATTTTGTCGCTAGCAGGAACTCCTACTAAGGCTCATTTTTTGATTCCTCATTCTGATGCTCCTCTAGAATTGGCTACCATAGCGGTTGCCACGCCTGATGAACATGCCGCGAGACTAATTGTAGCGGTCGGTGTATCAACGGCGGTTACCCTCCCTATAGCCCTGCTAACCCATGAAACTATACCGATGGAAGCAGGTACGGGTTATCCAGCTAAGGATGTCTACGCCGGCATTTGACTTAAGATTCTAAAATATCCATCCCTTTATTTTTTGCCGGGCTTACATCTCAACGTCATGATCTGGCGAGGGTGTAGATGTTAGACAACGACTCAGCTCTTATTATTATCGGTAAGGAAGTCCACTCATTCTTCTATTTCATAAACATGATGATTGACAATCTTCTCCACAGTGGGCTTTCTCTTGGTCAGTTCAGGTCGGTCCTTAGCCCTAGAACAGCCTTGATAAGGGATGTTGGTTACCTAGAGTTAGCCAAGGCCATTGCTGATGATATTGATCGTTTAGAACTCAAGCTTCAGAAAATACAGGAGTTGCAAGTAGCAGGTGCTTCTTTGTATATAGCCAATCAAGTGGAATCTCGTCTAAAAGCATGGCGCGACGCTCACATTTTTACTGGACTCGAGGTTTAAATACAGGGAGACCGGGTAGATCAGGTTAAGACCGCACTTGTTGAGAAATCAACATCCCTGAGCAACATTCATTCTTGTATTTCATCAAGTGAGGCCAAGATAGCGTAGCTTAGGCAGGAACTTCAGGTGGAGGAAGAGAACTTAAGTGTCTTGGAGCTGACAAGGGTCAATGAAGAGGAAGCTCAAAACGCCATATCTAAGAAACTGGAGCTTTCAGAGCAAAATCTAGTTGTCCAAATTAGAATAATAAATCTTTTGCCACAAACTTGATGTTTGAATAACTGTAATTTCTTTGTTGAAAGACTCGGCTCTTCATTAATCGAATAAATTTCTATCCGCCATTTTATTGTTGCTTATTATGATTTCCCATTTCGTTTGAAATAGTCAACCACAATACTCATAGGATTTTTGGCAAACCCTCAGCCATCAACAGATTTGATGAGTCTTTACCGATTACTGTTTGAATCGGGCTAGCATGCAGATTATCTAAACCTATTCCGCATGTGATGTTGTTCTAAAAGAATGAAGTTCTTTCAGCCTTGGTGCTATGATGTTGAATACATAGGCTTCATCTTTTTTTACGGGCAAGAAACTAACCAGCAACGCATATTAGGCATTGACTTTAGGGTTATTGGCCAACCCCCGGCCATTAACGGATTTGATGAGCCTTTACCGATTACCATTTGAATCGAGCTAACATGTGAATTATCTAAACCCGTTCTGCATGTGACGTTGTGCTAAAAGAATGAAACTCTTTTAGACTTGGTGCTATGATGTTGAATACATAGGCTACGTCTTTCTCACGAGAATAGACTACCCGGCTGCATGTGGATTGTGGTGTTATCAATAACAACCTGCCACAGTTTTGAATATGTGGGCTTTCATTCTTTTTATGGTTAAGAACTAACCAGCAACACGTGTTAGGCATGGACTTATCCCTACTTAAGATCGGGGATAAAATTCCCACGACTAAGATTCAGGTGTCTTCTTCAATCAGTAAAAGACTAAACCGGCAATGCGTGTTAGGCATTAGCTTATCCCTACTTAGGCTTCAGGAAAAAATTTCCCCGACTTGGATTCGAGTATCTTCTTCAATCAGTAAAAGATTAAACCGACAACGCGTGTTAGGTGTTGGCTTATCGCTACTTAGGATTCAAATAAAATTCCCCAAGATGAATCCTAGAGTGAAAGATTTTTGTTGAAAAAATAAAATTGATGTGGGAATGAAAGAATTTTATATTCTGTCTCCCGATGTTGGAGAGGAAGGATTTTATGTACTATCTTCGAGTCTTCGTTTTAGGGTAAAGACGAACCCAAAACAAGAGAGGAAGAATTATATGTCCTATCTCTTGCTCCTGGAGAGGAAGAATTTTATATCCTATCTCTAGTGTGAAGGAAAATTTGAAATGATAAAATGTGGAAAAGGAAGAATTTTATATTCTCTCTCCTGATGCTGGAGAGGAAGAATTTTATATCCTATCTCTAGGTCTTCTTCAAGGGTAAAGACGAACCCTGAAATAAGAGAGCAAGAATTTTATATCCTATCTCTTACTCCTGGAGAGGAAGAATTTTATATTCTATCTCCATGCACAAGGGAAACTAAATGTGGGATCTCCACTTTGAGAATCTTAGGAGGTGAAACTAAGAGTGTGATTTCCACTCCGAGAATCAAAAAGATTCAGATAACTTTCACTTTTATAGGATTCACTGCCTGATTTGGAAATGACTTTCTCGTTTATCGAGATGAAATTCTAATTTCAGCCCTAACCCTGGGAAGGCGTGACCGAAGTGGAAAGAATAGAGCCCTTCTGTTTGTCACAAGGGGATCTTAGCATTGAGAGTGGACCTCTTGTTCATGTAAGGAATCAAGAGGTGATTTTGCCGGTAAATTTGGCCAAAAAGAATTTTTAGTGGATTTATTGTCAATGAATTTGATCGGTGAGGGAATTTATGGTGGAGAATAGATTTAGGGTTATCCTCAAAGACAATGGGTGAAATATTCTACAAAGAACTTCCCGTCAAAATGGATTATCCCAAATATACTATGGATAGTATTTTTTTAAGAACTTCCTGTTTATCAGCGTTAATTATATGTTGCCATTTTGAATGATTAGGTGATATGCACCTTTCGAATAGGCTGTGTCTATCACAAACAGCCCCTCCCATTTGGATTCAAAGTTACCATTTTTTTTGGAATCGAGAATTATTGGTCGTCGAGCAGCGAGGAATAGATCTCCTTCCTTAAAGCTTCTCTGTCGGACTCTCTTGTTAAAAGCCTTCAACATTCTGGCTTGGTAAAACTCGATGTGTTGTTGAGCTTGCAGGCATTTTTCATCCAACATATCGAGCTCTTCAAGACGTCTCCAATGTTGTTCTTCCATCAACATCTCAGTTGCGAGGGCGATACGAAGTGATGGGATTTCGATTTCTAATGAAAGTATAGCTTCATATCCGTATACTAGAGAATATGGTGTAGCTCCAGTAGGCTTGCGTGTTGTAATGCGATATGCCCAGAGTGATTCTCTGAGTTTATTGTCCCAATCACGTTTATTGGTCTTCACGAGTTTTGGCAAAATCTTAATGATTGTCTTGTTTAACGCCTCCGCTAATCCGTTTGTAGTGGGATTATAAGTCGTCAATGAGAAGTCTTGAATCTTAAACTTCTCTCAAAACCTGATGAAGGCATTGCTGACGCATTGAGGACTATTGTCATGTATGATCCGTCTCAGCACATCGTGTCGATAGATGACTTGATGCTTGATGAACCAGATGACATTGTTCGTTTTCACTTCTATAAGCAGAATTGCTTCAACGGAATTGTTTCAACCCACTTGGAGAAATAATCAGTAATCGAGAGAATGAAAAGGTCACCTTTAACTGATAGAGGAAAAATAGAGCCCACAATGTCCATCCCCCACGTCTCGAACAGCCAAGATGTAGCCGAAGGATGCAAATGCTCCAGGGGTTGATGCATGTACTTCGCGTGTATTTAACATGCATGGCACTTTCGAGTGTACTCGATTGCATCATTAATCATTGTTGGCCAAAAGTATCCCATTCTTCTCATACGATCATAATGCTTGGGACCAGGTTGGTGTGCGCCACACTCCCCTCTGTGTGCTTCCCTAAGGACTTCTTCTGCTTCTTTATTCGAAAGGCACTAAAGCGGCAAGTCGTCGTACCCGCGACAATATAACGTCAAGGTCTCTGCATCATAAAAGAACTTTGGCACTCTTCAGTAGATTGATTCCCTCTCTTTTACATCTTCTAGCAAAATACCATATAGGACATAGTCGATTATAGGAAAACGCCAATCTCGGGGCTCCAGCTCATCTTGGGTTGTGTGCACCTCTTTTGTGACCACACCTTTGCCGTCCTCCTGCTCATTATATATTGGTACAAATAGTTGGTGAGTTCTCATAATGACTAACTGTTCAGTCTCAGCAGGTTGCGCTAACGATACCGCTAGTGATGCTAATGCATCCGCGTATTCGTTCTGGAGGCGTGGAATATACTTGATGAAAAATTCTTCAAACGAGTCTACCTTCTCAACGGCAGCCTAGTGATATAGAATTAGGTCCAGATTCCTGACTTCGTAGTCCTCACGGATCTGTCTGGCTATGAGTTGGGAATCCCCAAAAGCTTCGAGATATTCGACTCCTAGCACTTTGGTGAAACTGAGTCTAATAAGTAACGCATTGTATTCCCCAAAAGCTTCGAGATATTCGACTCCTAGCACTTTGGTGAAACTGAGTCTAATAAGTAACGCATTGTATTCAGCCATATTATTGGAGCATGGCTTGGTTAGCAAGTAATCCTGAGGCATCACATGCTTCCTCAGGGAAACTAAGACAACTCTAACTTTGAAAGAAATCTCAGAACATCCAGGGGTACTTGCCATATTGGTTGGTCGAGAATCTCCATCAAAGTACAGTTACCATATTTGCGGATGCGATGTAGTGATGACTTTGTGGGTTTCATCTGGCAAGTCATCATATAATTCAGCTGCATCTATTATTGGGTTAGTTGCTAAAAGATCGCAAATTACCTGTCCTTTAACTGACTTCTGTTGCTTGAAGTTTAAGTCCTATTGAGACAAGAACAAGGCCCATTTTACCAAATGACAATTCATGGAGGCAAGTTGCGTCATGAATATCTAGACTAGATTTACGTTAGAGATAACATAAATCATCTGTCCAACTGGTAGTGCCGCATCTTTTGAATCGTGAAAACCAATGCAAGGCGCTACTTCTCGATCATCAGATAGCAGGATTCAGCACCCACTAAAGTCCAGCTCACGTAATACGCCACCTGTTCATGACCGCTATCATCGTCTTGTGCAAGTAAAGTGCTCAACGAATGGTTCTTTGCCTTGATGTAAATCAAGAACGGTTTACCTGACTCTGGTGCAATGAGAATGGGAGGATTCACTAGATATGCTTTGATATCTTCAAATGCCTTTTGACAGGCATCGTCCTAGATAAATGACACGCCTTTCTTGGTTAGCTTGGAGAACGGCTGGCATTTTCTGGAGAGGTTCGATATGAATCGCTGAATATAAGCTAATCGCCCGTGTAACCCTCTGAGTTCTTTTAGACTTTTCAGGGTTTGTAATTCATGTATCGCCATCACTTTATCTGGGTGAATATGAATACTCCTAGTGGTGACAATGAATCTGAGGAAATTGCCGCTGGACATTCTGAGGGTTTGGTAGGGTTCATCTTTATCTGATGACTCCTCATGAGATCGAACATTGTCCTCAGGTCTTTGATGTGGTCATTTTTGTTGCGGCACATCACGACTAAGTATCGACGTAGCACTCGACAATTTTCCAAAGATGTTCCTAGAAAATCTTTACCATCACTCGTTAGTACGTGGCGCCAGTGCTCTTGAAACCAAGTGGCATGACCATGAAGCAGAAGACACCGAGGGGAGTTGTAAACGCCATGTGTTTTTCGTCATCCGGGTGCACTTGATTTGATTATAACCCAAAAAATCGTCCATGAAGGACATTCTCTCGAATCCACACGTATTATCAATGATAACGTCAATGATTGGAAGAGGGAAGTCTCTTTTAAGCATGCCATGTTTAGATCTCTGTAATCAATGCAGATTTTAATCGTCCCATTCTTTTTTAGAACCGGGACAGTATTCACCTCCCAATCTGGATGTTGTTTTTCCCTGATAAAACCTGACTCTATAAGCCATTTCACTTTCGCTACAATTGCTTCCATAATCTACGGACAAAATCGTCTCTGTTGTTGCTTGACGAGTTTAGCATCTGTCTTGATTAGTGCGTCGCCACATTTGGGTCGAGTCCTGGCATGTCTTCATAATTCCAAGCAAAAATGTCGATATATTCCCTTATAAGAGCAATCATCTCTTCTTTCTCCTTTGGGGAGAGTTTGTTGCTAATGAATACAGGCTTAGGGTGTGTTTCGTCACCTATATTGATTTGTACCACTCCATCCTCGATGGGGGTTTCTCTTTGCTCGAATCGGTCTTCGTATTGCATATTGAGGTGATGGATCCATGGGTCTTCCCATATTAGTATCTGCTCATCGTCTTCCATCGTGGTGGGGTCAACTGTAGTCATATTAAACATCAAACCCTTGAACATTTCACCGATGCTAACGTTAGAATCCTAAGCAAAGGAATCAGATGAATATCCATCTCCCGAATCAGATAATTGGTTATCAATCAACCAACAACATTCGTTTTCTGAAGAAGATACATACCCCAATCCTCTCCTGAGTCCATAGTAATTATCGGGTTTCCTCTTTGGGACGTGTGTGGTTTTGGGTGGGACTTGAGGACCTCATTTGAAGTAAAGACCCTCTCCTTAAGCAAAGTCATACATCCATTTCTTCATGAGATTCTGTGCTTCTGGACTATATCTGAACAGATGAGAGCTGGACTTATCATCATTAACATCCTCTCTCAAAAAGTAGTCTGGTGCTGGAACCATATCTCCTTTACCATAGACCAAATCTTTTTCATCACCTATTTTGCCTAAGATGATGAATGTCGTCCCGAAGGAGTCCCAGATAAGCTTTTGTATTACGCAAGACGAACGAATCGTGTATGTGCAACTCGGGGTCATCGTACAATCATTTCATCACATCAGTAAGAGATAGCGAGTGCTCTAAATCATTATTTATTTCATTGTCAGCAAGTTGCCAATTACAACTATCATCCGACGATTCTCCATTGTCAAGATTAATTACAATGGGTACAATGTCATTTATGACAAAACCACCATTGTAATCAAGTCCAGCTTCGGTATCAGCTTCTTCGCCGCTGTCCGTGCCTTGGGCGGATGATTCAGTATCAGACTCGTTACACTGAAGGAAAGAGTCAGTGAAGTAGTTCTCCAACCCCTTACACGGTTGGTTATCCGTGGTCACTGTCTTGACATCATTATTTATGTTAATGTATTTTAGACACTGATGAAGGATGGAGGGGTCTATAACATTATTATCGATCCATGGCCGATCCAATAATAAGTTATAGGAAGTCTCCACATCAATCACATAGCATGTAACTTCAGACTTTAAATCTCCCATCTGGCACCTTATCTGGATTTTACCTAGCGGCCGAGACCCACTGGTATTAAATTCATAAATCATCGTGCCTGCAGATGCCAGTTTACTGGCAGGAATCTCGAGGCTATACATCAAGCAGAGGGACATGGTACTCATAGTGGAACCCGGATTAACTTGGATTTGGTTGACTTAACTGGAGCCAATGTATCCGGTAAAATATAGCTGGGTGTCGTGCTTTGAATTTCTCGTCCGCATGTCTTCCTTGGTAAAAGTAATGCAGGGGAAGTGCTTAATTGTGAGGTTGCATTGCTGGGCTAAAGACTCTGGTTCTTGAGGGTTGGGCTCGATCTGAGTGAGGAACACCTTAGAGTCAGCAAGGGCTTCCTATAGGGCCTCTCTGGTTTATTTTGACAACCATAGCAGCTCATAGAGGGTTATCCTCACTGGTATGTTAGCTAATTGGGCCATAACATCAAAGCGTACGAGGAGCTTGAACTTCCTAGTTTGTCCCTTCCAATCAGACGATTGAATTGAGATCGCTTCGGGATTTGAACCTCCTGATATTAGGGTTGCTTCTCCTTCAGTTTGGCCATGTCCTCTACTACTATGATTTTTCAGCGCACGTGGGAGGAGTCATCGCCACTCCTAGCTCCATCACCGTCTTAGCATTTGGATTAGAAGCTTTGAGATACTCGTATTTATACTCGTGTTCGCTCCTAGTGGCGAGAACTTCATGTTCCTCTTCAAAAAGCTAGAATGTCATTATTTGTTTATCATCCTTCTTCAAGATTTCTGAAGTGGCATGACATGGTTTCCCCTTACTCTTTGATTTCTTCTTAGAGGAAGAGGCCACCTACTGATCATCTTTGAGCAAGTAAGGGTGGACCCAAAGAATTTTGCCATTTCGGGTGGTATGTGGCACGAGCCTCTTTTTGCATTGTCTGTGAGGATCATCATTCACCATCTTCATCTCTACTTTCATGATGGGCTTTGGTTGAAACCAAGTTAAAGACACCGATCCGAAGCTGATGGATATTGCGTTCGCCCCTACTTTCTTTGCTTTGGATAGCTTTGGGGTAATGACCCCTACATTGATCAAGGCCTGGATCCTATCCTTGAGATGATAGCACGACTTTGTTGGATGGTGAACCGCTCTTTCGAATGTGCAATACCTTAAATCTGTGACCTTAGTTACCTCCTCCTAAGTTATGATTAGTGGTAGATGGATCTTATTGTTCTCAAGGAGGTATTTGAAAATACGGGGAACCTCGTCTTCCTTGAAAGAATAGACTTTGGAGAACCTTGGTTCTGACGACTTCTGATTTTGATGTCATTGCTACCATTGGCACTGCGATTGTTGCGGTGCTCACTATTGCTGTTGTTGCTGTAGCTACAACTAGAATATTTAGTTTGCGCCCACTACTTTCGCCTGCTCCTTCCCTTTGCCGCGTGGGACATAATTCTGTTTGTGAGCACCTGCCATTTGCTAGCCTCTTTCTGCCTTTTTCCTCTTAAGGAATCGCTTAGCTTGCTCCCCACGCACCTTCAAGTCTCTCCATGTCTTGGATGGCTCTGTTCGTATTACTTCTAGCACGTCCAACGAAAGGTTATTGTGGCAGGTCTAGAGAATGAACTCCTATGTCATCGGGTCTCGACAATTCATTGCTTTATTTTGGAATTGCTTGACGAAGTTGTCTACGTCTCTCAGTCCTTCTATTTTTCATCTAAAAACGTCCCAATGGATATCATGGTATTGTCATCGAAGAAATTGGTGAGGAACATGGTCTCCATATCGTCCTAGCTATTAACGCTCCCTAGCTTGAGACGACAGTACTAATCGAAGGTAGCTCGTCGAAGAGTGCCAATGAATGACCAAACCATCAAGAGCTCATTACCAGAAATAAGCCCCAAGTGGGACTTAAAGTAGATCAAATGTTGAGTGGGTGAGCCCTTCCCGTCGAATGGCGTAAAGTTTATTAGATTGAACTTCACCGGATACGGGATTGATTCCCACTCCCTTGGGTACGGACACACTATATCCGTCTTCTTTACTCTTGGGTGGAAATCAAAGTGTTGATCTTACTCTCGAGGTCCGTTATCTTTTCATTCTAACTTATGTCTCCGTTCAGGTGATTTTGAGGAGGGACGATGACGTTTCCTTCTGGGGATGAACCGCGTTATCAGAGCTTTCAAAAGTGACTCGTCTCAACGTTCACCCTTGCGGGTGTATAGTTACAAGAATCTTCTTGTCGTGGTAGAGCTGGATGTGACCCCCAATAATGTGAGTTGTTCGGGACCTCTTCAATGGGCCAAACATTCCTTAACTAGAATTTTGCCTCAATCATCATGCAACGAACCAAGGAACTCTAATATCATTTTCTTGCTTCGGGGTAAGCTTGCAAGATCGACTGAAGTGGGAGCAGAGCTAAACGGAGATTTGGATGTGATCACCAGAGGTGGGATCAGTATTGGGTTGACCTTTCTCTGATTCTGGTTACCCTGTAGTGGTCAATCCTTAGTCGAATCAACCTAAGGTGGCTGGTCCTTAGTTGACGTTTTTGCCCTTGTCCAAATCGTCATTCCGGATTTTGGCCTCTATACTTGGTGCATCTTTTGTGGCTTCTTGGCCACTACTTCTTCCTTCAATATTCGGGCCTCTTGAACTAGAACCCGTGCATGCGCAAGCATTGCATGGTGCTTTTGAATGCGTTCCTCGAGCGTTGAACGGCTCCGTCTGATGCGGACCCATTCACTCGTTAATAGCTTGGAGGAGCTTCCAACCATCTATTGTTGAGGTCTTTGACCTCTTCTGAACATGAGATCCATTTCATAGCAGATCCCTTTAGCCGATTTTTGATCTGACACAACTGGACGAACCGAACTCAGACAAAGCAGCGGATAAACGCCAGAAGAATCAAAGAACACAAGAGGGAACAACCCAAATGGGCGCCTCGGCTCAGGCTGAGTCACCATTTGGTGCCTCGGCCAGGCCAAGTGCCTCGACATTGTGCCGAGGCTCCCTCGGCACTTCCCCACTTCATTCTCTATAAAAAGATCTAGAGGGGGTCTCAGTCAAGGGTTGGATTTTTGCTGCCAGAGCTTTGCAGGTTGGAAATTTCGTCTGCACCGTACGCGAGATCTATGAGTCCCTGTTGCACAGATCTGAGCACCGGCGAACTCGTCTACTCTAGATCTACATCGTAAGGTAAGGAATTGACACTAGATCTATAGTGATCTAAGGGTTGGATCTGTAGATATACCCGCTAGTCTAAGCTGTGTCTTAGTCCAAGGTCCAGCGCGTGATTTCTCCTGGTAGATCTCACCCGCTCCGGCGATCACCTCCTTCATGAGTTGATCACCATCAGGTGTTTATTTTCTTCGTGAAATAAGCCCCTCAGATCTGCAGATCCAGAACCTAGATATCCATTATCTATCTGGATCAGAATTGTGCAGTGGTCCACGGACGAAACAAGTCCCCATCACAGGCAAAGAATCCCACGCAAGTGAGGATCTGATAAACGGATCCCGCATTTGTTAAAATTAGATTAAAGTTGTAATTTTTATTTGATTTTTTCATTGAAAGCCTTATAAAAAGGTGATCTTGTTTATTTTGAATTTGTTTGTAATTCCATAAAGGTGTAACAAATTCGAAGCAATGGAAGAATCAGCAGCTTTAATTTCCATGACGAACAAGCTGGCGACCACAGTGGGAGCCACTGGCCTCAGATCTGAGGTCATCGTGCTGCAGTCGTGGATCCCGATCCTGGTAGAAGAAGAGGTCGAGTTTGAATTCGACCAATAGAAGTTTGAGGAGTACCTCTCCTCCTCCTCCAAATCCAACTCTCCCTGCCACTCCAACAAGGTCTCTGCTGCAAGCCGAATCCAACCCTGCTGCCCCCAGTAGCAGCAAATTCCCCTCGGTGATCGAAGCCCAAGTCACCTCGCCGCCCGAGATGACCGCCGATGGAATGCCTGCACTCACCAAGCGAGCTCGTCAAAGGCGACAACAAAGCATGGCCCGCAGGTTCGCCAAGGCTATAGAATCCATAGATGGGGTCCGCTATGAGGCGGAACTAAGATCCAGATTGCGCAGAGGCTCCAGCCTCAGATGATCGACGGTCTCCCCAAGCCATAAACCAACGAGTGGGTCCGTGTCAGACAGAACCGCTCCATGCTTCAGGAGCGCATCTAGAAGCGACGTGCGCTTCTCGCGCAGGCACGAGCTTTGGTGCAGCAAGCTCATGAAATGAAGAAGAAAGAGGTGGCAGAGAAGCCGTCGACTCATCGCCAAGTGTGGAGGCCTAAATCTAACAGCACTCCAGCTTTGGCAGTCACGGTGTCCAAGCCCGAGACCATCGACACTCCAAATCATGCCCCGATGCTCAAGCCAAGACTTACAAGCGCCCTAGCACCAACAGCCTCGGCGCCCAAGCCAAGAGCTGAAGGCGTCTCAGCGCCGACTATCACGGCACCAAGACCACCTACAGCGAAGCTAATCCCCACCACATCCAGCAGGCCGACCATCTAGGAACGCCTCGGTCCATTGAGGGAATCACGGGTCACTCCTCGTCTAGGAGGTCGAACCCACCTCAAGGCTACGCCGGTTCCACCTACCAGACTCAGAATTGAAGTTCGAGAGCCCGCCAAGACTTTACACAGATGAACGTCAAGGTGAATTAATTTTGGCAGCTTTGATGAAGCAGTTCGTCCTCAGAAGGAGACGTTTTCGTCCAACGATGACGTATACCCGAGAGACCGTGCCAACACACAATGGGTTGCTCCGACAATTATGCCGATAAGTTGTACTATCATTCAGGGGGTGTGAAGAAATCTCACAAGAGTTGTTCTCCAGAGAAGCCTGTGCATTGCCCATGTTCCAGATTGATCAAGGCAGTGCTATCGGAGTGTAGCTGCAACCAAGCAACTCCAGACGGGGTCTCTGTTTTCAATAGACTCGCCGACAGGGTGCCAAAACCTAGATCAAGATGCTTTCACAGGAGAACGTCGCTGACTCGAAGTAATGAATTGCCCGGAGTCACAAACAATATGACAAGTAGAAGGAAGCCAACCTATACTGGTCCTCAGGCATCCGACTGGATAACCCGATTGCAAGTTGGAACTATTCGGCGCCCCCATTATGACAAAATCCTGAAAGGGCTACCATCAGGAGACGAAGCGTCAGATGCCACCTCCTCCCTAGCTTCTGACAACACAGTCTCCAGTGAGGGGTAACATCGAGAGACCTTGATGATCATTGTCGAAGAAGTGGCTAGGATGTTTGAATAGGCAATGGCTAAGCAAAAAGAAAATTTCAAGCTCGAGATGGAGATGGCCATGCAGCAGATGCGTGAAATGCATGACCAACAAATCCAGGCATTGACGAATCGCCAGGGCGAGACCAGTCGTCGCAACAATGTCAAAATAATTGACAGCGACTCTGACGAGGAAGACCACGGCGCGAGACAGCCCCTTGAAGATTAGAATGCTGGGGGTGTCCAAGAGAATGCCAGTAGCAATGTGGCCTCTGAGAATGACAAAATCAAAGACCTCGAGAGTAAGATCAATACACTGATCTCCGCTCAGGAGGTGAAGAAGATGGGGATACCGTGTCCGTACCCCAGAGAGTGGGAGTCGATCCTATATCCGTCGAAGTTTAGTCTTATCAACTTCACGCCATTTGATGGAAAGGGGTCCCCCACTTAGCACTTGATTTACTCCAAGTCTCACTTGGGGGTAATTTTTAGAACCGAGCCCCTGTTGGTTCGGTCATTCGTTAGCACCCTTCGAGGAGTTGCTTTTGATTGATACCGCCGTCTCACACTAGGCAGCGTTACCAGCTGGGATGATATGGAGTCCCTATTTCTCTCCAATTTCTTCAACGACGACATCGAAATTTCCATCGGGACATTACTCGACAAAAAACAAAAGGACAGAGAGGCGGTGGACACCTTCGTCAAAACATTCCGGAACAAGGCGATGAACTGCTGAGATCCAATTACGGAGGAATATATTCTCCAAACTTTCAACAACAACCTGTCGCTGGATGTGCTCGAAGCAATGGGAACGACACCCTCCACTACATGGAAAGATCTAAAGGTGCGTGGCGAGTAGGCTGAAGTTTCCCTAAAAGGAATAAGGCAGAAAGAGGCTAACCGACCACAGAAGCCCTAAAGCGCAATTTTGTTCCTCATGGCAAAGGGAAGGAGCAGGCTAGAACAGCGGTAGCAAACCAAACATTCCAATTGCAACCCCAACAGCAACTGCAACAGCGGGCGCCACAGCAATCACAGTCGCAATGGCAGCAAGGGGCACAAAAATAGAGACCGTCCGAGCTGAGGTTCCCGAAGTCCTATTCTTTTAGGGACGACGAGACCCCCGGCCTCTTCAAATACTTAGTGGAGAACAACAAGATCAAGCTCCCTCCAATCCAGAATCAAGAGGAAGCGAAGAGGACAAATGACCCGAGGTACTGTGCCTATCACAGGGCGGTCCACCACCCCACCAAGTCAAGTTACAGCCTCAAGGATAAGATCCAAGCCCTGATCGATGTGGGAGTTATCACCATGAAGCTGGCCAAAGAAAAGAAGGTCAGAGCAAATGTAGTGTCCATCAGCTTCGGTTCAGTCCCTCTGACATGGTCTAAACCCGACCCTGTGGTGAAAGTGGCGATGAAAACGGTCAATGACGACCCGCATAAGCAGCGTCAGAAAGGGCTTGTACCACACACTACTCCAAATGGCAAGGACTTTTTGGTCCATCCTGACTTGCTCGAAGATAATCAATGGGCAACTTCTACTTCATCCAAGAAGAAGTCGAAGATGAAGGGAAAGTCGTGCCATGCTGCCTCGGTAGTCATAGAGGGAGATAATGAGTAGATAGCCACATTCTAATTCCCAGGCGAAGAACCGGAGGTCCACACCATCAGGAGCGGACACGAGTACCAGTACAAATACCCAGAAGTTCTTGATCCAAATGCCAAAACTCTTTCAGAGCTGGGGATAGTAGCAACCCCCTCACCCGCGTAGAGAAGGCACAACAGGCAGCTACAAAGGAAGCCACGCCTAAATTGAAAGAGAAACAGCCACAGGAAGTTCAGCTCCCGAAGTAGTCTCGATTCAATTGCCCGGTTGGAGGAAACAAACCGGGAAGCTCTAACTCTCCGTACTGCTTCAATGTGATGGCTCAGCTGGCGAACATCCCTGCAAGAATCACACTTTACGAGCTTCTGCGACTGTCAAAAGAAACTCGGGAAGCTTTACAAGAAGCTCTGGCTAATTCGAAGGTCTTCCTCACACAGATCAAGCCAGCTCCTGAAGAACCAGAGTCATCGACAGCCCAACACTACAATTAGGCTATCAAGCACCTCCCCTGCATCACCTTTACCAAAGAGGACATGCAGACGAGGAACTCCAAGCATGAAAGGTCGCTGTATTTCATCGGGTATATCAGCTCCAGTGAAGTTAACCGGATCCAAGTCGATCTGGGTTACACTGTGAGCATCATGCCCCTACGGCTCATGTATAGCCTTGGAATTCCTGCCAGTAAGCTGGCGTCAAATGGTACTGTGATCTACAGGTTTAACACCAGTGGGTCTTGGCCACTTGGTAAAATCTGAGTGAGATGCTAGATGGGAGATTTGAAGTCCGAGGTCACGTGTATGTGATCGATGCTGAGACTTCCTATAACTTATTGCTGGGTCGACCTTGGATCCACGATAACATTATAGTTCCCTCTACTCTTCATCAGTGCCTAAAATATGCAAACACAAATAATGAAGTCAAGACGGTGGTCACGGACAAACAGCCGTTCAAGGGGATGGAGAATTATTTTACTGATTCTCTCCTCTACGGCAATGAGTCTGATACTGAATCATCGGCCCAAGGTATGGACAGCGATGGGGAAGCTGATACCAAAGCCGTGCTTGATTATAATGGTGGGTTTGTTTTGAACGACATTGTACCCCTTGTAATTCATCTTGACGATGAAGAATCGTCAAATGAAAGTTGTAACTGGCAACTTGCCGACGAATCAATAAAGGATGATTTAGAGTACTCGTTGTCTTTAACTGATGCAATAACAGGATTATACAATGATCCTGACTTGCACCTACCAACACGGTCATCGTGTATGTTGCAGAAATAGTTCCAAGACTCCTTTGGAATGACACTCATCATCCCAGGAAGATTAAGTAGTGAAAAAAACTTGATCTACGGAAAAGGAGATGCGGTTCCAACACCGAATCACTTCTTAGAGGAAGACGTTGATGACAATGGGCCTATACTCCACGCATTCAGATATAGTCCAGAAACACTAGATATCATGAAGAAGTGGGGGTACAACTCAGTGCAGGGAGGAGATCTTTGCTTCGAACGAGGTCCTCAGGTCCCACCCAAAGCAGCATGCGTACCGAAAGGGAAGCTGGACAATTATTATGCATTCGGGATAGGATTGAGATATGAATCCTCCTCAGAAGATGAATGCTCTTGGTTAATCGACAACCACTCACCCGATGAAGGGGACGAACATTCGTCTGATTCATCTGCTTGGGATTTTGACGTCAGCCTAGGCGAAGTCTTCAAGGCTCTGATGGTCAATATGGCTACTACCGACCCTACAACCATGGAGGACGATGAGGAGATGCCAACATGGGAGGACCCATAGATTCATCACCTCAACATGCAGTACGGGGACCAGTTCAAGCAAAGAGAACCCCCCACTGAAGATGTAGTCATCCAGGTCAATATGGGCGACGAAGCCAATCCAAAGCTAATTTTCATGAGCGGTAGCCTTCCCCCCGAAAGAGAAGGAAGAATTGATCGCTCTTGTTAGGAAGTATATCGACGTGTTTGCTTGGAACTACGAAGATATGCCAGGGCTAGACCCGAATGTGGCAACCCATTACCTTAAAATCAAGTCAGATGCCAAACCTGTCAAGCAACAACAAAGATGGTTTCATCCGCAAATTATGGAGGCAATTGTGGCAGAAGTGAAAAATCTCATTGAATCAGGCTTCATCACAGAAGTGCAACATCTGGACTAGGTGGCGAATGTTGTCCCGGTACTAAAAAATAATGGGACAATCAGGATCTGCGTCAACTACAGAGACCTGAATGCCGCTTGCCCTAAGGATGATTTTCCTCTCCCAATCACTAACGTCATCATCGATAATACATGTAGATTTGAGAGAATATCCTTCATGGACGGCTTTTTGGGATACAATCAAATCAAAATGCACCCTGATAACGCTAAACATACAGCATTCAGAATGCTCCTTAGCATATTCCACTATATGGTGATGCCGTTCGGCTTGAAGAACGCTGGCGCTACGTACCAATGAGCAATGATGAAGATTTTCCAGAATCATCTCCGGAAAACAGTCGAATGCTATATTGATGACTTGGTAGTGAAGAGTCGCGACAAGAGTGATCACATTAAAGATCCAAGAACAATGTTTAAGCTCATGCGAGCTCATCAGCTAAAGATGAACCCAGCCAAATCCTTCCTGGATATGTCCAATGGCAAGTTCCTCGGCTTCGTTATCACCAATAGGGGCATTCATGTCGACCCCGATAAAGTGAAGGCGATTTAAGATTTACAACCTCTGAGAAATCTGAGAGAGCTCAGGGGGTCAGAAGGGTGACTGGTGTATATTCAGAGATTTATCTCGAATCTATCCGGGAAGTGCCAACCATTTTCTAAATTGAACAAGAAAGGTGTCTCGTTCATTTGGGACAATGCTTATCAAAAGGCGTTTGAAGAGATCAAGGCGTACCTCGCAAAGCCTCCTGTTCTTGTTGCACCGCAGTCAGGTAAATCGTTCCTGCTCTACACCAAGGCAACGGACCACTCGTTAAGCGCATTGCTCATGCAAGACGATGACAGCAGTCACGAACACGCAGTATACTACCTGAGCCGAACATTAGTCAGTGCTGAGTCTCATTATCCAATGATCGAGAAGCAGTGCCTTGCATTAGTGTTCACGATTCAGAAAATGCGGCACTACCTGGTCGGACAGACGATTTATGTCATTTCCAACGTAAATCCTATCCGAATATTCATGACACAACTGGGTTCTATGAGCTGGCGATTGACAAAATGGGCCTTGCTCTTGTCCCAGTACGACTTGCACTTCAAACAACAGAAGCCGGTCAAAGGACAAGCAATTTGTGATCTTTTGGCTGCAAATTCGAACACAGACACAGTCGAACTATATGATGACCTGCGAGATGAAGCTCACAAAGTCAATACCACATCTTACCAACAAATATGGTGGTTGTATTTCAACAGAGCTTCTCGAGCTACTAATGTGGTAAGTGCCCCCGGATGTTCTAAGATCTCCGCAGGAGTCAGAGTTGTTTTAGTTTCCTCGGGGAAACATGTCATGCCCAGAGCCTACTCGCTCACCGAACCATGCTCTAATAACATGGCCGAATACAACACGCTACTTATTGGGCTTAATTTCACTAAAGAGCTGGGGTCGAGTTTCTTGAAGCATACGGTGATTCGCAGCTGATAGTTAAACAGATGCGTGGTGACTACAAAGTCAGGAATCCAGATATGGTTCCATATCACCAAGCAGCATTGAGATGGCAGACTCGTTTGAAGAGTTCTTCATCAAATATATCCCGCACATTCAAAACGCCTATGTGAAGGCACTGGCGGCGCTGGAGGTATTGTTGGCACAACCTCCCGAGACTAAGCAACTGGTCACGATCAGGACTCATCAATTATTTGTACCAATATATGATGAGGTACAGGGAGACAAGGGGTGGTTACCAAAGAAGTACACATCACCCAGGCCAAACTGGAGCCCCGAGATTGGGGCTTTCCTATTATTGACTATGTCCTGCATGGTATCCTACCAGAAGACGCGAAGGAGAGAGAATCTATCCGATGGAGGGCCCTGAGATTCTTCTATGACATGGAGACCCAGACATTATATCATCACGGGTATGACGGCCTTCTACTCCGATGTCTCTCAAGCAAGGAAGCGGATGAGGTCCTTCGGGAAGCGCACGGAGGTGAATGTGGCGTGCATCAACCTGGTCCCAAGCTCTATGACTGCATCAGGAGAATGAGATACTTCTGGCTGACAATGGTCAACGACGCGATCGAGTACGCTCGAAAGTGCCATGTGTGCCAAATTCACGCTAATTACATGCATCAACCTTCAGAACAGTTACATCCTTTAGCTACATCATGGCCATTTGAGACTTGGAGAATGGATGTTGTAGGTCCTATCTTCCCTCCGTCCGTTAAAGGTGATCGGTTCATTATAGCGATCACCAACTATTTCTCTAAGTGGGCCAAAGCGATCCCGCAAAAAGAGGTGAAGACGAGTAACGTCATCAAATTCATAAAACACCATGTCACCTATCAACACGGTGTACCAAGACGGATCGTGCATGACAATGGTCCCTAATTTATCACTAATTCTTTCATCTAGTTTTGCGATAGATTTAAAATCCAAGACGTCTCATCGACGGTATACAATCTAGCTGCGAATGGATTGGTGGAGGTGTTCAACAAGACGATCATCAAGATCTTGTCAAAGCTTATGAAGTCTAACAAGCGAGATTGGGACAATAAACTCAGAGAAGCACTATGGGCATATCGTACTACCGTACGCACGCCAACTAGAGCAACCCCGTACTCTCTGGTCTACGGGTGTGAAGCGGCTCTTCCGCTAGAGATACAGATCCCATCACTTCGCATCGCCCTCGCAACAGAGATGACGGTTGAAGAACAGCATTAGAAACATCTCGAAGAACTCGAGATGTTAGATGAAAGGCGCCTAGAGGCTCAACAACGCATTGAGTTCTACCAAGCAAGAATGTCAAGAGCTTTCAACAAGAAGGTGCGACAGAGGAGTTTCAAAGAAGGAGATCTGGTCCTCGCTGCTCGACGACCGATAATCC
>JBAKGM010035460.1:0-19377 GCA_037177215.1 Asparagus racemosus
CCTTTTACTTTGAATAAAACTCCTAATTGTCACGCACAATCTAAAAAGAACCATTATTGAAGAACATCTCCTACTTCCCGTTCCTCGTGGGATCGATATCTTTTATACTATAACTTGTTAGTTGTATACTTGCAACTTAAACGGAGGTAAGCAATTATTTTTCTCAACAAGCGGTTTCCGATTCCGTGGGTGATGGAGCCGATGAAGGAGAAGGTGGGGAAGAGGGCTGGTTTATATGGGGCCAATGAAAGGGTATTTTAGGGTTTTATCATGATTTTGTATAAATACATGTGCTGAAAGTATTGTATTTTGAAAATTGGGTTTAAAGACGAATACAAAAGGAGAGTTGGGCTTAAAGATATAGGTGATAATGCTTGGGTTAGAGATAAAATTGAGTAAACAAATGGGCCTAAAAACAAAAACCCCTAAAGATTATTGATGTTTTGGGTTATTTTGATTGTGGTCCCTCATATCTTTTTAGATTAGCTGGTCACTAAATCATATAAATTTTTTGAAATTCGTCCCTCTGTTACAAAATCCATCCCGTCTATTAATCATGGTTGGCTTATTTCTGAAGTACCCTCACTAAGAAACTCCCGGCCCACAACTTCTCTCTATTTCCCACTTTATCTTTTAAGAAATGAGTATTTTCCCCCTCTATACCCCCAAAATCAACACAAAATTCTTCCCTCTAGCCCCAAAATCAGGATTGAGTTTGTATTAAAAAGGGTATACTTGAACCCCAAAAAGTGAAAGTTACAGGAAAAATGGGTGCTAAGTTGGGGAACTAATTTCAAACAACTTATATAATATGGGGACCTGATGGCAGTTTCAATGATTTGTGGGGTCAAAATATGAAAGATTTGAGGGACTATCACCAAAATAACTGACCATTATATAACAAATTGATACAGTATTGATTATGTTTTAACAATTTACCCAGCAACTTGATCAGTTACATCCAATGATCTCTAGTCATCAATAATGGAGAAATTGAGAGATCTTATCCATGCATGTGTCCCTATGAATGGAGCCTCGAAATCATGCATGGTCTCTACTGTAAAAAACTATCTAAGTTCAGGTAAAATCATAAGTTAATATATAACTCCTGCAGGGGCTAAGTTAAGGGGATATACCTATATACGAGAGCTCTATATCCTCTTTGTATTAGATCATGATGATACACCAATGTGCTAGGAATATCAATTGTGTAATGCAAGCTACGATTACATCTCACCCATTCTCGTACAGTCCCTAATACTTGAGAAACTTTTTTATGAGGTCTCAGTGTAACACATTTGCAATTGTGTATTGGAATCATATACAATTAATTTTCAATATTAAGATAGGATTTCTTCATGTTTGTTACCTTCTTTATGTGAAGAGCCTCTCTTGTTTATCTATTGTTTGTCCAGTAATAAGATAGGTATTGAGCATATTCCTGTATAAAGGAGATATGAAAATGGATCGCGATATGAGAAATTATACTATATATGTTGAAATTATGCCTCAAAACCCTCTAATTGTTCAAATTAGCCTACGGATCATCGATGGTCAAGAGGAGATCATCGATGGTTACTTTGATTATCAATGGCTTACAGTGAATAATTAGAGAAAAATAGAAACTAAATTTTAAACCATCGATGGACTACAAAGAACCATCGATGGTTTGCAAGGATCATCGATGGTCATGTTTGACCATCGATGGTTATATCGCTGATTATAGTTTTTGATGATTTAATCTCAGTCGTTCGTTTTTCTTTTGATCTCCAACTCCTACCAAGTTTTGGATACCTCTTTCGTGATCTATTATTGTCTCCTATATATTAAAATAGAAAGAATTTAGATTTAGGGTTTGTGAGAGAGTTGAAGGAGAGTTTGAGGGTTTATGCTTTTGCCTTGTTTTATACTTCTTTCTCTTTTGATAGTGGAATTTCTCTACCGCTTCTGTCGTGGACGTAGCCCAAATTGGGTGAATCACTTAAATTTCTGTGTTTATGATTGCTTGTCATTTATTCTCATGGTTTTTCTTCACAATTATTTTCGCTTTATTGCGCACTTGTTCTAACAAACTGGTATCAGAGCTTCAGTTGTGATTTTTTTTGTGCGCAAAGATGTCTGTGAAATACAAGATTGAGAAGTTCGACCGTGATGTCAATTTTGGTCTTTGGCCAGTGAAGATGCATGCTATTCTTATTTAGCAAGGATTACAAAAGGTTTTGTTGGGAAAAGATAAGATGCTGACATCAATGATAGATGATCAAATGTTTGAGATAGATGAAAAGATGTTAACTTCAATCCAATTGTGTTTATCGAATGAGATTCTTCGGGAAGTTGTGCATGAGAAGACTGCCGCGGGTCTATAGGTCAAATTAGAATCTCTTTGCATGACAAAAACCCTCGCCAACCGATTGCACTTAAAACCAAGATTGTTTATGTTCCGCATGACAGAAGATACATCTATTAAATCACATCTTGATAAATTCAAATGTAGATGTAAAGGTAGAAGATGAAGATCAGGCTTTGTTATTGTTATGTTCGCTACTGCCCCCTTACAAGCACTTTAGGGACACTATGATATATGGAAGAGAATCTATCTCGATGGAAGATGTGAAATCATCTTTATTCTCAAAAGAGTTGATAGATAAGGAGTTGACCGGATCTAGTGATGGTAACGCCGAAGTCCTACATGTTCGAGGAAGAAATATGGAGCGTGGTTGTAACAACAAAAATAAGTCGAGATCTAATTCGAAGGCCAAGAGCAAATTCTGTAACTATTGTAAAAAGAGAGGTCATGTCATGAATGAGTGTTGGAAGCTTTAGAATAAAGAAAAGAAAAAAAAATCAGGTCAAAGAAGACTCCGCGGAGGCCAGTGTTGTTGAAAATGATTCTAATAGTTTTGTTCTCTTGATTACAAATTCAGGTAGATCCAAGAATGATTGGATCTTAGACTCCGGTTGTACTGATCACATGTACACCAATATAAATTAGTTTTTCACCTACAAATCAGTTGAAGGTGGAGTTAGCCTTATGGAAAATGATTCTCATTGTAAAGTGATTGAGATTGGTGCAATTGAAACTAGAATGCATGATGGTATTGTGAGGATGTTATTAGATGTTCGTCATGTTTTAGATTTGACGAAGATTCTCATCTCTCTCGGCATCCTTGAAACTAATGTGTGCAAGTATTCATTTGAAGCTGGAGTTTTAACAGTTTTTAGAGGTGCTCTAGTTATCATGAAAGCAAAAATGTTAGGAAATCTCTACATCTAGTGAGGAAAGGTAGTTACAGGTGTTGCTACAGTTACTATATCGTTGTTGTTAGAGTACAGGAAAGATGGATTTCTGTGAGCACCACATTGGCAAGCAAAAGCGTGTCATGTTCAGTACAGCTATGCATAGAACCAAAGACACTTTGGATTACATCCATTCTGATTTGTGGGGTCCCTCGTGTGTTCCTTCGAAGGGCGATGCTAGGTACACATTGAAATTCATCAATGACTACTCAAGAAAAGTTTGGGTGTACATGCTAAAACATAAGAATGCAGTGTTCAAGCATTTTAAGCAGTGGAATACATTGATTGAGAAGCATACTGATAGAAAATTTAAGAGGCATAGTTACGATAATGGATTGGAATTTTGCTCTATGGAGTTTGATGAATTTTGCAAGGATGAGGGTATAGTTAGACATCGGACTATGTGACACACACCACAACAAGACGACATTGCAGAACAGATGAATAGGACTCTTCTTGAGAGAGCTCGTTACATGTTGTTGAATGTTGGTTTATCAAAAGATTATTGGGCTAACGTAGTATCTATAGCGTGTTATTTGCTGAATCACTCTCCATCCACATCCATTGATTCTAAGACACCAGAAGAGGTTTGGTCCAGCCATCCTGCTAATTATTCTAATTTGAGTGTATTTGGTTGTCCTGCATATGCGCATGTAGATCAGGGTAAATTAGAACCTAGATTTAAAAAATACATTTTTATTGGTTATACCTCCGAGTGAAGGGACATAGGTTGTGATGCCCTGATCCTAAATCACCTAAAGTTATGATTGAGAAAAATATAATATTTCATGAGTCTACTATGTTGCTTCCGAAAGAAGATACTGCTGTTGTTCTTTTTGGTGCAAGGTACTACACATAAGAGTATTAGAGAGCAGGTGGAGTTAGAGATAGATTCTCATAATTTAGTTCAACAACCAGCCATTTGTTTGCAAAAAAATAATGAGAAAACACAAATTACAATAGAAGATGACACGTAGTATTGCAAAAGGCAAGGGAAAAAGATCGATAAAGCTACCTCAGAGATATGTAGATCCAGCCATTGCATATGCATTGTCAACAACTGAAGGGATGAATATGTCGACGAAGCCATCACTGGTAGCCAAGTTCAATTTTTGCTTGGACTTGCTTCATGTCAAAGAATGTTGAGGCGCCGTAGGCACATTTGTAGAGGCGTTAGCAGTACACTATTGCGAAAGCTGAGAACTTATTCTGGTTGTTGAGTTAATGTGAAGATTTGTTAAAATTATGCCTCAGAACCCTCTGATTGTTCAAACTAGCTAACAGATCATTGATGGTCAAGAGGAGATCATCGATGGTTACTTTGATCATCGATGGATTATAGTGAACAATCGGAGAAAACCAGAAACTAAATTTTGAACCATCGATGGACTACAGGGAACCATCGATAGTTTGCAGGGATTATCTATTGTCGTGTTTGACCATCGATGGTTATGTCGCTGATTGCAGTTTTTGATGATTTAATCTCAGTTGTTCATTTTTCTTTTGATGTCCAACTCCTACTAAGTTTTGGATGCATCTTTCCTAATCTATTGTTGTTTCCTATATATTAAAGTATAGAGAATTTAGATTTAGGGCTTTGTAAGAGAGTTTGAGGATTTAGGCTTTTGCCTTGTTTTGTGCTTCTTTCTCTTTTGATAGTGGAATTTCTCTGATGCCTCTATCGTGAAAGTAGCCCAAATTGGGTGAACCATGTAAGTCTCTGTGTTTGTGATTGCTTGTCGTTTATTCTTGTGCTTGTTCTTCATAATTATTTCCCCTTTATTGTGTAATTGTTTTAACAATATAGTTGCTAACTAACTTAAAGTAGAATATATAATAGCAAATATATGTAAAGTAATCATGTTCTACTAAGGGATAAAGACTTTTACACTTTATATCAGGAGCTTGTGATGGCAAAAGAGTATCTTTGTATTGCTCCTCACCTAGTGACCTCTTATTTCTGGCTACCAGTTTTTGCATAGAAGGTGGAGGACACTTAGGTTCCAAAATGTATATCTCATAAATTTCTAAACGAAACTACATACAAGAGAAAAATGCATACAAATACACAATGAGGATAAAGGTTGTCAAACTTCTTTCCTTTTGTCATCCTTTTTCATCAATTTCTTTAGTTTCTCTCTTCTTGAGGGTATAAATATGCCAAGCTTTTTAAACTCAGCAAGTGCCTTGTAACATGGTAAATTTTGAGGGTTAGGGTGATCATAGTCTTGTTCTTCTTCTGCACAATTTTCTTCTATCTTCTGAAAAAGTAAGGAAATGTATAATTATCTCAATCAAGAAGGGACTATGTTTCATTTGAACATGTTATCTTGTCCTCTTGAAGGTTTTGCTAGAATTTGAATTGATTAAATCACTAGCTTTCTATGTATTCTCAAGATTGTTGTAAGAGTGTAAACTATAATCCTCAATTCTTTTAAGTGTAAATCTTCCTTTGTTCTTTTAAGTATAAAGCTTCAGGTTTTGGTTTAGCAAAAGAGACCTTTCACATGATGTCAAATGCAAGGCCCAGTATTTTTTGATTAAATAATATATTTAATTGAGAGGATTTTTACAAAATTTATAATTTTTTCTATTTGATATAATAAAATTCCCTAAAGTGTAACTTTATTAAAATGAGATTCATGAATTAATCATGAATTGGAGTTAATAGTAAAGGAAATTTGCATATGTAACCTTTAGGGTTACAACAGTAAAAGAACTAATAATTGGTTTGCAAATAGGTCCATAACTTATAAATACTTAGATTACATATTATTAGGGTTCTTGTTCCTTTTCTGAGATGTAACTTCTGGGAGCAGGAGTTCTACAGGAGAGGACGGCTACAGAGAGAGGAATTGCAGCATGAGAAAATGATCAACAATTCAAGCGAGGATTTTCTCCACTTCATTTTTAATTTAGGGATTTATCTCTTTACTATCTTTCTATTTAATTTCATTTGGGTCTGTTAAAACTCTAGAAATTTATGCTAAAACTACTTACGGTTCTTTATTGATGATTTCCCAATGTTTTGGAGTAGTTTTGATGCAATGTTTTGGAGTAGTTTTGATCAAGTTTTCACAGAAAACCTTATAACCTTTGTGCTTTTTGTTGTTTGATCTTAGAAACATGACAGAAATATGACAGTAACATATATTTTTGACCCTCTCATAATTCTAAAAGGTCAGGAGAAGACTGGAGGTGAAACAGTTTGAAGGAACAATGGCAGCAATGATCAAGGTGTTTGATGGTGCGACATTAGTGTTTGATTTGAGATTTGACGTCTAGTGCTCCAACATCAAACATATGGATTGAGTTTTAGACATCTAGTTGGGTTAGGAAGGCATCTAAAATTGGTTGATAGAAACTCGGATTTTGGTTTTTTGTGTAGAGACATCTGGTTTAATATCCAGACATCTGGTCTGATTTTTTAGATGTCTAAAATTGTTTTGGTACATATTTAACTCTCTGATGATATACATGATGGTTTGATTAGACTAATTAATAATTTAAACCTTATTTAAGAGAGAATATAATTAGCTAATGATGTAGGAGTAGTCCTATGAGATTCCTACACACATTTGGAGTGGTTTTGATCACTCGAATAACTCATTACATGTTAAATGCTTGTATAACTCTTTAAAGGTGATTAAACACTTAATTGAATATTATTTTAATTAAATGATGCTAGAGTTAATGATATATTACAATGTCACACCTAATCATTATACATGTAGACGAGTGTAGACACCTGTATCCGAACGTAGTTAGTACAAATAGATGATTCAACTAGGCAGCTGATCCCTGATCTGGATCATTCTGATTGATACTAACTAGGTTATGTAAGGTTGCAATAGGATATGGATTGTAGTGCAAAGATTACATGTACAAATTAACTAACAGTGAAATGGGGGATAAAGTATAAGATGAATAGCGTCTCAACGTTGGTTGGTTGGCCAAAGATGTGGGTGAGTATGTATTTGATAATTTCATATTAGTTATGTGTAACCACCTTAAGTGGTCAAACTTAATCATTTAATATCCAAATAATAATGTAATTAATATCTGTTGATGTATGTAATCGAACAGGCACTAACCTCAGTGCGAGCTTAGCTTTTAAGAGAGCAGGGTCCGCCTTTTCTCCTAATGCTCGGTGACGTTGCTCCAGTCAAGGGGTTCGCCTACAAAGGAGTATCTGTAGAATGGTTGGAGTTGGGATCGCTGATGGTCCCTCTGACGGTTAAGTTAGTAATGGAAGAAGAGGAATTGTGTGTAGTGAAATTCACTGAGATAAAATCACTTACCTGGTTCAATGTTATTACCGCTATTTATACCTGGGGTTCTGAGGGCATTCTTGTCTTTCAAGAGACAGCTGCTAAGTCAGCCCCTTCCTCCACGTGCTAAGAGACTATTGTGCTAGCTCCTGTATGCGCCGGCCACAGTAGCATGTCCCTGTCATAGTAGCATGCTTTACAGGTGTCAAACTGTGAATGGACCGAGAGTTGGCATTGTCTATTCGCCATTAATGGGAATGGGATTGGTGGCGTCTGCAGTAGCATGGGTCTGAGGTACCTTAAATACTGTGAGGGATGGAGGAGTGAAGGGGGTTGTCAGCACATTAATGTGATAGTGATGGATTGTTGGGTGTAGACTTCAGATAGCCGTCGTCTAGGTGGGGGACCATGAGCGACGAGGGGGGGGGGGTCAAGGCCGAGTGGTCGACTTGAATTGTTTCTCGAGTCGCTTATAGTAATTTGATAGAGTGGGCGACCATCACTACCTTTCGCGTCGTCCACGGATCGCTAGGGCGAGCGGTTGGCCGAATAGACGACCATCACTGCCTTTCGCGTCGTCCATGGATCGCTAGAGTAAATGGTTGGCCGAATGGATTACCATCACCGCCTTTCGCGTCATCCGTGGATTGCTAGGGTGAGTGGTTGGTCGAATGGACGACCATCACCACCTTTCGTGTCGTCCATGGATCGCTAGGGCGAGTGGTTGGTTGAATGGATGACCAACACCACCTTTCACGTCGTCTGTGGATTGCTAGGGCGAATGGTTAGCCAAATGGATGACCATCACCGCCTTTCACGTCGTCCATGGATCGCTAGGGCGAATGGTTGGCCGAATGGACGACCATCACCGCCTTTCGCATCATCCACGGATCGCTAGGGCGAGTGGTTGGCCGATTGGACGACCATCACCACCTTTCGCATCGTCCATGGATCGCTAGGGCGAGTGGTTGGTCGAATGGACAACCAACACCACCTTTCACGTCGTCCATGGATCGCTGGGGCGAATGGTTGGGCGAATTGACGACCATCACCGCCTTTCGCGTTGCCCAATATGTTGTGAGGTGGGCGGTGAGTGTAGATCATTTTACAGGCCGATCGGGGTGGTCTGCGCTGCCCTCTGTTGGCAGGTGGGTGTGTTCATTTAATTTGATACTCTGTTTTCCTTTTTAATCACTTATTAGTGGTTATGACCATAACAATATCTTTAAAATATTGTTTATGTTTAATATATATTGCATGCATAGCACCACTTGATACATCGTGTTGAGGCTTATGATCATTATTATTGATTCGTATATTTCCTTCTAATCTAGCTGATAAGGATTTGATTTATTATTGTGCAATTAACCATTGATTCTTACAGTTTCCCATATTTTCCCGCTTAGACCTTACGCCTAACGTATTTGTGGACCTATTTTTATGTAAAGACGTAAGTCCGACGGCAGCAGACCGGGCTAAGTTGAATAAGCAAGTTATGAGGAAGTAACCAGAGCCATGAGTAGCAATTATAAACAATAACAAATTAATTGTTTATTAATTTAGTAGATACTTCATGATTATTCTTTAAATACATTATCTAGATTTGATGACCGTATTTGAGCGAAGACTTATATTATTCTTTAAATGTTGAAGTTGTCGTGCTATTGATGTTGATAATGTTGTGATGGTACATATAGTTTCACTTATATTTGTGTTGTTAGTAATTGTGAATTTATATAACAAAACAAGTTATAGAGCATGTATAGAATAGTTTATACTTTTGGTTCTATAAATATTCTGCCTACCAGGTCATACCCATGTGCGAGGTGTGATAGGATTTTAGTGGCATCAGAGTCAGAGCTCAATATATATCCCAATCAAACATAATATGAAATCTAACACAATACATTACATTGTCCATTCCTTGATTCTTATCTCCATTGGAATCCTTACCCTTCTTTGATAATCATTCAGGACTATGTAAGACTTGGCCCGGGGAGCAAAATCAAGCAATGTAAATGTAAATCAGAATTCTAATGCAAATGAGAAGGATTCAACAGAGCTTTTGGCGATTCTGCAAGTGATGCTTGAAGTTGGAGAACGACGAGAGGATCTTCACATGAAGCAAGTGGAAGAGATGATTGTAGCTAAAGAGAGGTACGAGGCATTGCTCTAGTAGTAGATTGATCAGGATCTCAGTCAACTAGTAGTAGTTCCCGCTAAAGGGAATTAGAATGCACTACGTGCCGATGGTGTGTTGAATTTTCAAATATTGCAACAGAGAAGTTTTTTCAGAGCTTGTTCAGCAAGTACAACTCAAGATTGATTTGAAGAGACTGAGAGATTCTTGGATGCAGCCAAGGTACCTGATGCGAATCATGTGAAGGTGGTGAAAGTCCAATTGTCGGTCAAGCTAGGTCATGGTGGACAACAGAAGTAGCTCGTGCAAATTAGGGGCAGCTTTCATTATAGATAAGTATATGTTAGAAGCAACACTGAGGGTGCTTCACTGCCAATTCATAGATCTGATTTAAGGGAATCAATTAGTAGATGAATACACTTCAAAGTTTGAGAGACTCAGTCAGTATGCATCGAGTTGGATGAGAACCAGCAAGAATCAAGCTAGGCACTTTCTGGATGGGTTGAACTATGAAGTCAAGCCTCACATCATCATGAAAAGGTTAGAGATATACAATAAGGTGTTGGAGGTAGCTCTATTGTTCGAGCAGATGACAACATCAGATAGGACTAGAGCGGTGACTACGAGTGCAACCTCAGGTGGAAAACATGCGAACATCGGAGTCATCCAGCAAGCCAAGGGTGGCAACAACGAAAGACAAACTAAGCATCTGAATATATCATAGCAACCACCAAGGAAGGAAGTTAGCCAACATGCGACTTCTGCGGGAAGCGCAGGCACAACGTGGAGCAATGTTGGAAGGCTTAAGGGGAGTGCTATCCTTGTGGGACTACTAATCATAAGGCCACTTTTTCCCCAAGTCCCAAGCTATTATCCCAGCATAGCTCGTGAATCACTATGCAAACATCAATGAGGTTGTACCCCACCAATGAAAGCAATTCAAGTGCTTTGGCAAGGCGTACAATAGGAAACATAAGAGAGTGTAGAATAGTAACACTAATCAGAAGAATAAGGCTGATATATCTCATATTCAGGGGTATACTTATGCATTGATAGCTGTAGAAATTAAAGAAGCTAGTCACGTGGTTACAGGAGTTATTCTTGTCAGTAATATACCTACACATGTTTTATTCAATTATGACGCATCTCAGTGCTTCATTTCTACTAAGTTTGTTGATGAGAATTCTAATTCATATCATAAATTATTTGAGGGTTTAAATATCATAATGGGTAGTGGTATTTTAGTATCCAATAAAAAAATCATAGGTATCCCATAACAATATATGGGTGAGACCTCTATGCCAACTTCCTCGTGATAGACTCAAAGGGTTCTGATGCCACATTATGCATGGATTGGTTAGGTATTTTTCATATATGTATTGACTACTGTTGTAACAGGGTAGTATTTACATTGCCTAATAATAAAAAATTCATATTTCACGGGGGATGCAAATCAGCTGATCCACCAAAGTATCGTGTTGTAACGAAAGGGTTGTTGACCCTCATGCGTTTAGAAGAAGGTAGCACAGTATCGAAGGTGGAGAAGCCAATTCTGCCGATTGTGCTAGAGTGTTTAGATGTGTTTCTTGATAATTTTTCTAGATTACAACCACAATGTGAGATTGCATTTACTATTGATCTCATACCGGCGCATGGCTTCTAGAGAACTTAAAGAGTTAAAGATTCAAATTGACAAGTTGCTTAGCAAAGGCTTCATCTGACCGAGTTTTTCACCTTGGGGAGCCCTAATTTTGCTAGTTTGAAAGGAGGATGGTAGTGGCAGAATGTGTATCGATTTTTGGGAGTTAAACAGAGTTACCATCAACAATAAATGTCTATTACCGAGAAATTGATGATTGTTTGACCAGCTTGCAGGAGCAGCCATGTTATTCCAAACTTGATATTGGATTGGATTATCACTAATTGAGAGTGATAAAAGAAGAGATTCTAAAGATAGCTTTTAGGATACGTTATGAGTATGTTGAATTTCTTGTGATGCCATTTAGTGTGACTGTTCATGGGGAAAGTCGTGTCGATTGTCATTGCAAATGAATCCATTACAAATTTGTTTTTTACAATGAAATTCAAATAAAAATCTCACCTTTTTATAAGGCTTACAACGACTAACTGAAAAAGGTCACAACTTTACACCGTTTTTTGAACAAATGCGATATCTGTTTATCGGATCCTCACTTTTGTGGGTGTCTTTGCCTGTGCCGGGGACTCTATTCCGTCCGTGGACCACTGCGTGATCTGATCTAACTCAAGATCTGTGGGATTGAGGGGACTATTTCACGAAGGAAATATATCGCCTAAAGCAAGTGAAATTGACCAAGTGAAATCACAGCTCTTCTCGAGATTAAGACTAAGTTTAGATCTGGAGGGAATCACCGTAGATATGATCTAGATCTCCTCTTGAATGTTCTCCTCGTCGCGTGGATCTGAAGTGGAAGGCGTTCTTCGCTCTCATCAGATCTAGATCTGAGTTTTCTTCTTTGGAAATGCTCAGATCTGTGCACGAGAGATGAATTTTTCCAACCCTTGAAACTGAACCCCCCTGGCCTATTTATAGGTCAGGGTTTACTGTGCCAAGGCGCCCTCTAGCGCCTTAGCCTGAGCCAAGACATTCATTTAGGCTTTTTCGATATTTGTTCGTCTAGCATTTTATCGTTTTACCCAGTCATGTCGAATCCAAACCTGGTTGATCGTCCCATTGATTTTAGAATCCGATCGGTGTAGTTCTATCGACGCTTGAGTCTAGTTGATTCCGTCTCGTCAACGTTCAAGTTCGGTCAACTCGCCTTGTCGAATCTCGCTGATCTGAAGCTTCGTCGTTGGATTTATTCCATGATCCATCGCTTCACTGACTTGCACGCCTTGCCGATCTACTTTATGCACCCGTCGACTCGCTTTGTGCATTTTGCAGCGTGATTACATCATCAGCAGTTCTTGGTCACATCATTGGATGGGTCGTCGATTGTCAACTCACCGTCACGAGTCTCATTCAGGTACTGATAAGCAATTTCAATGCTTACAATAAAAGACCTCGAGAGTAAAATAAACACTTTGATTTCTTCTCAAGAGGTAAAGAAGACGGGTATTCCATGTCCGTACCCAAGGGAGTGGGAATCAATCTCGTATCTGGTGAAGTTCAGTCTAATAAACTTCACATCGTTCGACGGGAAGGGTTCACCTACTCAGCATTTGATATACTTCAAATCCCACCTGAGAGTTACTTTCAGCAACAAGCCCTTGATGGTTCGGTCATTTGTTGACACTCTTCGAGGAGCTACCTTTGATTAGTATCGCCGTCTTAAACCAGGGAGCGTTAATAGCTGAGATGATATGGAGACCTTGTTCCTTACTAATTTCTTCGATGATGACACTGAGATATCCATCAGGACGTTGTTGGATGAAAAACAGAAGGACAGAGAGACTATAGACAACTTCGTCAAGCAGTTCCGGAACAAGACAATGAATTGTCAGCACCCGATAACTGAGGAGTTCATTCTCCAGACCTGTCACAACAAGCTCTAGTTGGACATACTGGAGGCAATGGGAACGACACCGTCTAAGACCTGGAAGGATTTGAAGGTGCGTGGGGAGCAAGCCGAGCGGTTCCTTAAGAGGAAAAAGGCAAAAAGAGGCCAGCAAGCGGTAGATGCTCCTAAACAAAATTTCGTCCCATGCGGCAAAGAGAAAGAGCAAGCGAGAGTAGTGGTCACGAGCCAAACGTTCCAGCTGCAGCCACAGTAACAACCGCAATAGCGAGCGCCGCAGCAATCACAGCCCTAACGACAGCAAAGGCCTCAACAACAGAAGCCCTCCGCTACAAGGTTCCCCAAAGTCTATTCCTTCAAGGAAGATGAGGTCCCCGGTATCTTCAAATACCTCCTGGAGAACAATAAGATCCAACTGCCACCGATCGTAAATTAGGAGGAGGCTAATAAAGTCACAGATCTGAAGTACTATGCATTCCATAGAGCAGTGCACCACCCAGCAAAGTCGTGCTACCATCTTAAGGATAAAATCCAAGCCTTGATCAATGTAGGGGTAATTACCCCAAAGCCGTCCAAAGAGAAGAAGGTGGGGGGAATGTAATATCTATCAGCTTCGGATTGGTGCCTTTAATGTGGTTTCAACTGGAGCCCGTCGTTAAAGTGGAGATGAGGATAGTGAATGATGATCCTCACGGGCAACGCAAAAAGGGGCTGGTGCCACATACCACCTCAAACGGTGAAATTCTTTGGGTTCATCTTGACTTGTTGGAAGATGATCAGTGGGCAGCCTCTTCATCTAGGAAGAAATTTAAGGGCAAGGAGAAGCTGTGTCATGCCACTTCAGTGATTTTAGAGAAGGACGATGAACGAATGGTGACATTCCAGCTTTCAAAAGAGGAACGTGAAGTCTTCGCTACCAGGAGCGGACACAAGTACAAGTACAAGTATCCCAAAGCTCCTGACCCAAATGCTAAGACACTGACGGAGCTAGGACTGGCGATAACTCCTCCTACGCAGGCTGAAAAATCACAACAGCAGGCAATTACCAAGGAGGACACGGCCAAATCAAAGGAGAAGCAACCCAAACATCAGGAGGTTCAAGCCCTAAAGCAGTCACGATTCAATCGTTCGATTCGAAGGGACAAACCGGGAAGCTCGAGCTCCCCATACCGCTTTGATGTCATAGCCCAATTGGCAAACATACAAGTGAGGATAACCCTTTATGAGTTGCTACGGTTATCAAAAGAGACCAGAGAGGCCCTTCAAAAGGCCCTGGCTGACTCCAAGGTGTTCCTCACCCAGATCAATCCAAATCACGAAGAGCTAGACTCTTCAACTCAGCAATGCAACCTCGCAACCAAGCACTTCCCCTGCATCACTTTTACCAAGGAAGACATGCAGATGAAGAATTCAAAGCATGATAGACCTCTATATTTTACTGGGTATATTAGCTCCAGTGAAATCAGTCGGATCCAAGTTGATCCGAGTTCCACTGTGAGTATCATGCCTCTCCGCCTGATATATAGCTTCGAGATTCCTGCTAGTAAACTGGTATCTATAAGCACGGTGATCTATGGATTTAATACCAGTGAGTCCCCGCCACTAGGTAAAATCTGGGTAAAGTACCAGATGGGAGATTTGAAGTCCGAAGTCACGTGTTATGTGATTGATGCGGAGACTACCTATAACTTATTATTGGTTTGGCCATGGATCCATAATAACGTTATAGTCCCCTCCACTATTCATCAGTGTCTAAAAAATGTTGACACAAATAATGAAGTTAAGACGGTGCTCACAAATAAGCAACCATTTAAGGAGTTAGAGAACTATTTTACTGACTCCCTCCTTTACGGTAATGAGTCCGATACTAAATCATCGGCCCAAGGCACGGGCAGCGACGAGTAAGCTGATACTGAAGCTGAACTTGATTACGATGGTGGTTTTGTCATAAATGACATTGTAACCTTTGTAGTCAATCTTGATGATGGAGAATCGTCAGATGATAGTTGTAATTAGCAACTTGTCGACAATGAAATAAATAACGATCTAGAGTACTCGCTATTTCTTACTGATGTGATAAAAGGATTGTACGATGACCTCGAGTTGCACATGCCGATTCAGTCGTCTTGTGTAACGCAGAAGCATGTTCGAGACTCTTCTGGGACAACATTCATCATCCCAGGTAGAACAAGTGACGAAAAAGACTTAGTTTATGGTAAAGGAAATGCAACTCTAGCACCAAACTACTTTTCGTGAAAGGAAGTTAATGATGACAAGCCTGGCTCTCACCTATTCAGTTATATTCCAGAAGCACAGAATCTCATGAAGAGATGGGGGTATGACCTTACGCGAGGAGAGGGTCTTTGTTTCGAACGAGGTCCTCCAGTCCCACCCAAAGCTGCAGTTGTCCCAAAAGGGAAACCCGATAATATTTATAGATTCTGAAGAGGATTAGGGTATGTATTTTCTTCAGCAGATGAATGCTATTAGCTGATCGATAATCAATTATCCGATCTGGGAGATAGATATTCATCTGACTCCTCTGCCTGGGATTCTGACATTAGCCTCGGTGAAGTATTCAAGGGCCTGATGTCAAATATGACTACAGCTGACCCCATCACGATGGAGGATGATGAGGAGATACCAGTATGGGAAGACCCATGGATTCATCACCTCAATATGTAGTATGGGGACTGGTTCGAGAAAAGAGAACCCCTCACAGAGGATGAAGTGGTCCAGGTCAATATGGGTGACGAGGCACACCCTAAGCCCATACTCATTAACAACATTCTCTCCCCAGAAGAGAAAGAAGAATTTATTGCTCTCTTTAAGGAATATATTGACGTTTTTGCTTAGAACTATGAGGACATGCCAGGACTCAACCCAAATGTGGCAACGAACCGTCACAACATCAAGATCGATGCCAAACCTGTTAAGTAATAGCAGAGATGATTTCGTCCATAGATTATGGAAGCAATCGTAGTGGAAATGAAAAAGCTTATAGAGTCGGGTTTTATCAGGGAAGAACAGCATCTAGATTAGGTGGCAAACATTGTCCTGGTCTTGAAGAAAAATGGGACGATCAGAATATGCATCGATTACAGAGATCTGAACGCCGCATATCTGAAAGATGACTTTCCTCTTCCTATCACCGACATCATCATAGACAATACGTGTGGATTTGAGAGAATGTCCTTCATGGACATTTTTTCAGGTTATAGTCAAATCAAGATGCACGCAGATGACGAAAAACACACAGTGTTCAGAACTCCCCTCAGTGTCTTCAACTACATGGTCACGCTGTTTGGCCTGAAGAACGCAGGCGCCACGTACCAGCAAGCGATAACAAAGATCTTCTAGCAACATCTTTGAAAAATAGTCGAGTGCTACGTCGATGACTTGGTCGTGAAGAGCCGCAACAAAAATAACCGCATCAAAGACCTGAGGACAGTGTTTGACCTCATGCGAACCCATCAGTTAAAGATGAACCCTACCAAATCCTTCCTCGGAATGTCTAGCGAAAAATTCCTCAGATTCGTTGTCATCACTACAGGTATTCAAATTGACCCAGATAAAGTTAAGGCAATGCATGAATTACAACGCCCGAAGAATCTAAGAGAACTTATAGGGTTACAGGGGAGATTAGCCTACATCCAGTGATTCATATCGAACCTCTCTGGAAAATGCCAGCCGTTCTCCAAGCTAACCAAGAAAGGCGTGTCGTTTGTCTGGGACGACGCCTGTCAAAAGGCATTTGAAGATATCAAAGCATATCTAACAAATCCTCCTGTTCTTGTCGCACCGTAGTCAGGTGAACCATTCTTGATTTACACCAAGGCGACGAGCCATTCGTTAAGCGCTTTACTCACGCAAGACGATGACAGCGGTCACGAACAGGCAGTGTATTACCTGAGTCAGACTTTAGTGGGTGCTGAATCCATCTTTCTGATGATCGAGAAGCAGTGCATTGCGTTGGTGTTCGCGATTTAGAAGATGCAGCACTACTTAGTTGGACAGACGATTTATGTTATTTCTAACGTAAATCCAGTCCAGATAATCATGACGCAACCAACCTCCATTAGTTGGTGTTTGTCAAAATGGGCCTTGCTCTTGTCTCAATACGACTTACATTTCAAGCAACAGAAGTCGGTCAAGTGACATGCAATTTGCAATCTCTTACCAACTAACCCAATGGTAGATGTAGCTGAATTATAAGACGACTTGTCAGATGAAACCCACGAGGACAACACTACATCACATCAGCAAATATGGCGATTGTACTTTAACAGAGCTTCTCGAGCAACAAATGTGGCAGGTACCCCTGGATGTTCTAAGATTTCTTTCGGAGTTAGAGTTGTCTTAGTTTCCCCGGGGAAGCATGTGATGCCTCGGGCTTACTCGCTAATCGAGCTGTGCTCCAACAATATGGCCGAATATAACGCGTTACTTATTAGACTCAATTTTGCCAAAGAGCTGGGGGTAGAATATCTCAAAGCCTTTGAGAATTCCCAACTCATAGTCAAACAGATACGTGGGGTCTATGAAGTCAGGAATCCAGATCTGATTCCGTTATCACCATGCGGCCATCGACATGGCGAGCTCGTTTGAAGAATTTTTCATCGAGTATATTCCGCTCCTCCAGAATGCATACGCAGATGCGTTAGCAGTGTTGGCAGTGTCGTTAGTGCCATATCCTGAGACTGAATAGTTAGTCATTGTGAGAACGCACTGTAGACAGTCAAAAAGTCTAGTCTTGAAGACGAGGGTCACATAACCCCCCCCCCCCTTTGTAAAATCTTGAGACTAGAGATTCGCCCACACAATGAAACTCAAGACTCAACAGAGGTTCGCCTACACAGTGAAGCTCGACATTCAACCGAGGTTCGCCTACACAGCGAAGCTCATTATTCAACCGAGGTTCGCCTACGTAGTAAAGCTCATCATTCAACTGAGGTTCGCCTTCGCAGTGAAGCTTGTCATTCAACCGAGGTTCACCTACACAGCGAAGCTCGACATCTAATCAAGCGTCACCTATGCAGTGAAGCTTGACATCCAATCGAGATTTGCCTACATAACGAAACTCGACATCCAATCGAGGCTCGCCTGCGCAGTGAAACTCGACATCCAATCGAGGTTTGCCTGCACGGTGAAGCTCGACATTCAACCCGAAGGGTGAGACATAGCGAAGCTCAAAGCAAAGCTCATCATAACAACCACGAATACAACGAAGACCACGATAGCCATGTGGGTTAAGCGGTGGACGTCGGTTATGCCCACAACCCTATCAGTTAGACCATGTTCCCATGATTTTAGCTCGCCAGTTACATGCTCAAACTCTTATAAATAGCCATGAGCAGTTATTAAAGAGGCACGGACGAACAGAGACGCACACACAGAGGCGTAGAGAGAGACGAATACATAGAGAGAAAAGGAGATCATTCAACAATCTCAATGTAACATCGCAACTTCTTTCTCCTTTCCGGTGATCGGACACCATTACTAATATCGATCCATGAATCAATAAATCATTTTTTTTCTTGTCTCCTTGTATTCCATATAATCTTCTAGTATGAGGATCCTAACTTATCTAATTATCATTTTATGATCAAGTTAATTACATCATGGCATGCATATGAACCTGGCATTTACAACTAAACCAATCTTGTTTTAAACTTTGATTAGAGGTAAACCAATTGTTAAATAGCTCTTTTAGAGTTCTCTAATTATCATAATTATTTATTTTAGTCAGCCATGTAAGTGGGAGAATCTTGCACAAAAAACCCCAAATTTTGTCCATAATTGGAGATTCCACTCCACATGGGTGATGTGTATATAAACACGAAACATCCCTCTCTTTGTCATTTCCAAGAGAAGGAGAGAACTTCAAAACCCCCACACCCCCTCTCCCTCTCCTCTGGTTCAACCAGTACCCCAGCCCAAATCCCACAAAAACTTTTTACCATTTCACTCCTCTCAACTCCCTAAATTCACTAGGCAAGAAAGATCAAGGCTTGGGTGAAGCTTGGGAGAAGTTTGGAGAGAATCCTTCCATACACCATCTCTATAAGGTATAAAATCAGATTAAAATTTTTTCTTTGTTCATTTTGTGTGTAGATCTACTGTTAACATAAGAATAAATTAGAATCATAAGCATGCATGAGTTATTTTA
>JBAKGM010035484.1:0-19361 GCA_037177215.1 Asparagus racemosus
AATAGGAATCCTTATTCAATAGGAATTGGGTTCATGTGGGCTATAAATAGGGCTCCACCCCTCCTCTTTTCTCCCTCATCAGGCCGGCCCCCTCTCTGTGCTTTTCTCCTCTTGTTTTCTTGCCTCACGTCTGTAGGCATTGAAAATCGCTTATCAGTCCCCGAGCCAGACTCGTGAAGGTGGGTTCGCAACCGACGAACCATCGACCGACGCGACCAAGAAACGGATGACGCTATAATGCCACAAAACGCATGAAGCGGGTCGATGAACATCTGAACTAAGTGGACGAGGCGTACACGTCAACGAAACGACGTATCACGGAATAAATTTGACGGTCACGTTCCAAAACAGCAAGAAATCTGCTCGGCGAGTCGATCGGACTCGAACGTCGATGCGGACGTAAGCGACGACGAACCAACGGATCAACCGACCCAATTCTGGACTCGACAAAAGACCGAAATACAAGTCAGAGCGGACGACAACTCGGCAAAATGTCAAAAAACAGTGAAACGACGAAAAGTCGTCGAAAAAAATGCGGACTTCGGCCAAATGGCCGAAGTACGGTGGCCAAGTGGCCGCCGCACTTTGGCCGTGGCTAAAGTACAGCGGCCAAGGCCGCTGTGCTCGACCATTTGGCCGAGCACTTGGTGCACCCCCCTGAGCCTATAAATACAAGGGGGGTCCTCAGTTCGGTGGGTTGGAATTTTTTGATAAAAATCTAGATCTACGCGGGAGCTCTGTTAGATTCAAAAATAGCCGTCGACGCGCACAGTTCGAATCTATGCCAACACCCGCCGATCTTAAGGTCAGGTATTGCGATCTAAACTTACCCTCTAGTCTAGGCTGCGTCCTAGACTCAGGGTCAGCTCGTGATTTCTCCTCGTAGATCTCACTAGCTCCGGTTATCTTCCCCTTTCGTGGGTTGATTCCCGTCAGATTTTTGTTTCCTTCGTGAAACGAAACTCTCAGATCTGCAGTCCTAGCACCTGGATCAACCGAAAATCAGGATTGCTCGGTGGTCCACGGACGTAAAAGAAGTGCCCGGCACAGGCAAAGAACCCACACAAGTGAGGGTCCGATAGACGGGCCCCGCATTTGTTCAAAAAGGAGAATTAGAGTTGTACTTTTTATTTTGATTTTTCTTCATTGTAAAAGCCTTATAAAAAGGTGATTTTTTATTTGAACTTGTTTGTAATCCCATAAAGGTGTAACAATTTTAGAAATAATGGAAAAATCAACAGCCCCTGTTTTCCCCGCGAACAATGGGTAGTGTGATGGCTGAGGAGCATACACGAGCTGCACTAAGCTAAAACTCGTGCACCCTTAGCCACACGAGATTGGGAGGTAAGAAGTGCTCCCGTTGCTACGCATTGTGCCATATCAGCAGCAAGAAGTACCCCTCTTGCACGGGACTGAATCATGTCAAGAGGAAGAAGCACTTCCTATGGTCAAAAATCAACGTCAGGCTTGAGTCAGCCACACGACATCTTATTACGATCTAGGTTCATTTTCATGACACCTAGTTACTCTCAGAGTCTTCATTCGTGGAGACCCAAGGGTCTTTCTTCAAGTACAGTTTTAGTTGCCTAACGGCTTTACAAAGAGCGCAGCACTCGAACCTCCATGCATCCTGATCGTGGTCCAGCTCATGCCAAGTCTTTGACTAATTACAGGTGATCCCCTTGAGCATCTCCTTCTCGGCCAACAGCAACTCTACCAAGTGGCAGAGCACGCGGAGTTCATCTGCTTGATTGCCCTGAACTTAGGCTAACTTCTTTTAGAGTCTTTTGATTTCATGTCTTCTGTTGAGGAGCATCTCCGGTCTATGCGACGTTGGCTCAGACATGGAGAAGAAGAAGAAGATGGAAGGAGCAATGAGTGTGGATGAGGACGGCTACTATTTATAGCCTATTTCAAATCTTAATTCCCAAGGCAATCGCATCTTCTGAGATTTTATTGGACCGGAGAAAGAGGCTATGACTTAGCCTAAAACTCGATCAAATCCGTAGCAAATCTCATGGAATCTTCAATCAAGGGATCTTAGTCACAAATCACGGCACAAATCTAGAGGCAAATCAGAACAAACTTTGCCAAGCCAGTAAGCATCGCCAGACGACGAACTTTGCCAACAATAGCTCAAAATGCATTGAGCTTCGCCAGCCAGTGAACATCCCCAATCAACGAGCTTTGCTCAGTAAGCCAGAAATGAGCAACTTTGCTTACACTTAAAATCAGCTGAACTTCGCTGATTTCTCCAACATCGCCCTAACAACAAAGAAGGCGAGTTTCATACCAAACATGGATTCGGATGAGCACAAGCATCGATTTGTAACCAAGGAAGCTACGTTCAACAGTACACCTCTGGCAACCAAGTAGGCAGATGAAGACAAGTTCTACCCAATCAAGACAACTCGAGCCACATTGAACAGTACACCTCTGGCTATTTACCCAAGTATTTCAATCCATGTTACAAGCTTGAATGCAAGATCTTGAAAACTTTTGGCGGGGGGAACTTTTAGGTGGTCAAAATATATTTTCACTAAGGCTGATGACTAGCTTGGATCTAAGAAGTGAACGCTCATGGGCTAAACACTTCGAATGGCCCCAAAGTGAAGCCCACAATGGACTGCAGTGAAGGTTGCCTAAGGGAGCCCCGCTAAGAGTAGAATTCTGTGTTAAATTCGAGCCCAATAGCAAGGTTCATTCCTTTTGAACCTCGACTTCTGCCAAACGCGCTTGAGCTGCAACAATTTTTTGCCTGAGCGATAGTAATGGCACTTTCCTTAAACTGGATAGCATCCTGCAATTCCACGTGATAACCCTCATTAGAAGCGATATTTTCGTTCAAATCTCGGATCCTCACGTCAATCTGCGCCATTGTTTACGGGTAGACTCAAAAGCTTGACTCTGGACGGCATATAAATGACGAAATTCAATCTCAGCAATGCCCTCGAGATCAACTGTTTGCAAACTCTACAATTCATTAAGATGCAATTCAGAATCATCGATCGCTATCTTAAAAGGCTCAGCACGGACCGAAGCAGTAGTTGATGACAGCACCTCAAGTTGATCCCTCAACAGTTTCATAGTACGAGCAGACAAACCTCACCCCAAGCGAAGAGTATTCACAATACTCAGATTGAGCAGCTTTATCAAACCATCTGTTAATATCTTGATCTCCATCTCAATCATATCAATAGGGTCAGGAAATTGAGGAACGGCTACAACATCCGAAGAGCTTGCCCTTACAACTGAACTTATGGTGCCCGGTTGAAAAGTTAGCAAAGTATGTAGACGTCGCCTCGATGGAGGACGTAATAGTCGTCGTAGCTATCAATTCTGAGGTCACAACTTCAAGACTTGTGGATGAAGGCTAGAGCTCGACACTTGCACTCACAACTAGGTCCTTATGCCGCGAGCTGGGTAGCAATTTTGGAATGCCTCCTCTAGGCGTAGGTGAGGTCAAAGGTTCATCTTCTCCATCAGAAAATTAAGAGATCCTCGATCGACGTCTTGCTATCGAAATGGGTCTAAGCATGGGATCCTCATGAACAAGCTCTAAAGTGCTAAGATCCCTCCCAACAATGACCGCAGACTCAGAATGAGCACCCACATCTCCGGGACCAAACTCATCATTTGCTTGATCAATAACGGAAAGGTTAATCGTCAAGATGAGACAGGTTAACGAAATTGACGAAAAATACCTGGCATGTATGAGAGACTGCCAATGTCACCGACTCCTCCCGCATCCTCGGGTTCAGTCAAGTAGGTATCATATCATAATGCTCGTAGTCCATAGGTTCTTGATCATCATCCAGAGGAATAGGCTCTTTATCTTCATGTGAGAAGAGACTCTTCCACAACTCTAGAAGAGCCACCTGATGCAGTAGCAGCCATGCGTCACCTCTTCAAAATTAATCAGGGAGGAGAGTCATCTAAGGGTCTTTTCCCTTTTCCCTTTCCTTCGCAAGTGCATCCTAGCGAATTACAAACTCAGTTGGTTCTCAAATCTGGACACCGATCGACCTTTGAGATTCAATATGTTCTTGAGCATCATTATCGGCTGACTGTGAAAGATCAGGTTGATCACCGGACTCATCTAGATCGTTATCTAGTAAATCTTCAGCCAGAAATTCACTCATACCTGGAATCCTGCTCCTCGAACCTTTTTTGGAGGACTCTTTGTATTTCTTTGAGATCCAAACTAAGCCAGTCTGGTTCACTCAGAAATTAGGATGCGGATTGAATACCTTGCTATACCATTTACAAAATCCTAACGTCATGTAATAGTTAGGAGTATGCTATGGGAGCGAAAACTTCACCCTGGTGGCACCCGTGACAAAATGATACCGAGCACGGGCTCCATCAACTATGCTCCCAGTGCGCAACAATCCCAGATATAGGTTCTCAATATGCAATTAGTCATAGCCAAATTGGCGACTGAAACGACATGGCAAATAAGGCTTGATGTAACACTCCTACCCGTTTAACCTAGCAACAAGATGGCCAGGGCGAATATTCACCAGCCAGTGGAAACATCTGCTAGGCAAGCAAGTGAAGCCTTTGCTACTAAAGCCACCCTCAAATTCATCCTAGGGTTGACACCGGTTATTGAAGGAAAGCAGCAGTAGAGTTGGTAGTTTTCTCTGGCCAAGAGAGCCCTATGAACACCGCCCAGATATTTGATCAACCATTGGCCATGCTGACATCAACGACTGGAATTGCTGGGTAAACCATATTACCAAATAAGTATATGGCAATTCCACCCTAGGGTTAGGCACTGGCTTCCTTGGGCATTTGTGCTCCTGCTTCAAGACTTTGTGGCTAACTCTCGGAGATTGTGATGTATACAACTTACCATCGCCGGTAGGAGAGCTAGATTGTACCTGGAAGCTAGCATCACCATAGGATACAACACCTTGATTGATTACGATCTTTTGGCCGAGAAGGCACTACAACCATATTGAGAAGAATCCTGCAAGTAGCGCCATCTTGGATATTGGTTCCCTCGCTTGGTGATGAGAACTCTCAAATTTAGCACCAGCATGAAACCCACGTACGTCGGAGTATGCTGTGTGCAGAACAGACTTCTCTTTGAAGGTGCACTTCTCAATTTCAGCATAAGAAGCTGTAGAGATCGCTTCTACTGTCCCCTTCTTACTCACATTGGGAAACAAGTATTTTGCCCAGGGGACACGAGCAACAGTATGATCATGACTCGCACTCCCTTGAGGTCTTTAACAGATAAGAAAATGATAGGTCAGTTCTCGGAACGCCTCTACAATTTGCGTAGTATGAGAGAAGATGCTCAGGTCCTCGTTGGTTGGAAAGAATTCTTCATAAGGATGATCTCCTATTGGCAAGCGAGATACTTCAAACATCTCATGAAGAGCAGTGCCAATCTCTCCCACCGGAGTGAAGAAAGTGTTGCTATTGAAATTATATAATTCTAAAATCTTGTATAATGTTGGCGTGGAGATTTCAACGCCATACTTGGAGGCCCTTACTGCGACATAGAGTCCCAGTTCTCGTAACCTCTCCCCAAAAGTGATGATAATGAACTGAACGAGGCGAGACCACCAATGAGTTCCCATTGACCTGATCCACCCAGGGAACCTAGCGTCTGCTTCAGGGTATTGGGCCTCACTCTTAGCAAGTTCATACCCAAAAGTGCTTGGGATGGCTGCTACTTCGTTAACCGGAGTGCCCTCTTGAACAAATCCAGGGCGCAACCCCACAATGTTAATGCCGTAAACTCCTTCTTGGTGAAAGCCAACTCCGTACTTTAAAATGCCTCTCATGACGCTATCTTCCCTGTGAGTAAGGTCGAAGTGCATGGGACGTGAGGACGTGGCATAGCTAAACGCTACAGGTACATGAAGAAAACCTGTTGCTCTATCTCTGGTAGAGCACATCGACAACCTTCCAAAGTGAAATACCAATACGCCGACCACCAACAAAAATGGAGTTACCACACGGAACACTATCCCCAAAGAGAAAAGGTGGTTTCACGGACACTGCTTTGTTGGGAACTGAGAACTTCGCGTCAGTGATTATATCCCGAAGGGTCCGATGGCCACCTACAAGAATGATCCTCTCTCTTTTAGAGCTGCTTCCATCAGTGGATAATGGGATTTCCCCATGGAAGACATGCATCACTTTAGGATCATGAGATCCATCATGACCAAAGTGATTGAATCGATCCACCGGATTTCTAGAATAAGCAACTGCATAGAGACAATGAAAGAGGTTAGTCAACAAAGATCAAATCAAACCAACCCAAGAGTTGAGGTGAACCTTGCTCATATACAATCAACTAAGGGTTGATGGAACCAAGCAAAGCGAACTTCACTTTGTTTCAAAGTTGGTGAAATTCACTCAACTTGAATGAGCGAATCTCGCCCAAATGAAGATAATACCAAATGGCGAATGTCGTCCTAGCGAGGATCGCACAAACAACACAATGAATTTCACCAAAATGAAGTTCGCTGTAGAAGCCCAAGGGGCTAAAGAATTTCGCCCATAGAACGAATTCGCTAGGAAGCGCCATCAATGGCTGCTAACAAAGCCCCATCACCAACAATGAAGGCTCATCGGAGTAGACTATGAATAGTCTTGAAAATCTCGCCTTGGATGGCATATCGATTTTCAGATGTCGTGAGGCATTGATGAAAGCCTAATAGGCTAAGGTAGATCCTAAGATCGCCATTAATGGGTATACTTACCCATGTTTAACTCTGGCCGCGCCGGCGCATCCTCAGCAGGTGGTCGTCGAGCTCCTTGAGCAGAGCTCCTTTTGAGCTTCTCGAGCAGAGCTTCTTCCCTTAGAAATAGCAAGACGAGGGGCTACGACTAGCAAACTTTGGGTGGTCTTAAGGAAAACTAGGGTATGAGAGTTCAAAAGTCGATTTCAAAGTGAAGAGGAGGGAGATGAACAGTCCTATCTATAAGCTGAGATTCCTCTGAATCTCACTAAAAACTCTTCGTGGTGAACTTCCCCAAAAATCTCAACTCTAGATTCGCTAGATATCCCGCTAACGAACTTCGCCAGAGATATTGCCTCTAGATCTGTCATGTATCTCGCTAACAACCTTTTGCTGAATATCACACTGGCAGATTTGCCGAAGATTTTTCCATCAACATCGCTCGAGGTTCCAGCCTTGAACCTCGCCTAGAATTTCACCCCAAATGAGATTCGCCAAATATTCCAAGTTTGAGTTGAAAGCTTTTTGGGTGAACCTCGTGCGATCAATTTGATGAGATCCGCCAAAACTCAACTGTGTGAACTTTGCCTATGGTGAGTGTTCCTCAAAAAGTTGAATTTCGCTCAATCAAACAGAGTATTGGGGTGAACCTCGCCAGAACGCTATAGTGAAAACTTCACTAAGACTTCTAATTGAGCAAACCTTAACTCAATTTGTTAGTGGCATCGATATGGTGAACTTCACCAAAATGACTTGGCAAAATTCATTAACTCTCAACTCGATTGCGACATCATTTACCGGGCCTCAAATCAACTCCAGCTAACACAAGGAAGCCTGAGCTTCACTTCCAAGTACTCTGATTCCATGCAGAGTCCAAACTATGCAAAATCCAGACTCGCTTCAACATACATAGATCAATTACACAAGAAGATGGACAATTTCAACATGAAGAAAGGAAAAGTTCATTTTTATTGATCGAAGACTCAACTATAAGGTGACATTTAGACTATCCAATTACAGAGATGATGGATACTTGTTGGTATTTGCTACTGCCCTATATTCCTAAGATATGGGTAGTGTGACAGCTGAGGAGCATACACGAGCTGCACTAAGCTACAACTCCTGCATCCTTAGCCGCACAAGGTAGGGAAATAAGAAGTGCCCCTGTTGCTCCAAACTGAATCATATCAGCCGCAAGAAGTTCCCTACTTGCATGGGACTGAACTATGTCTACAGGATGAAGCACTTCCTATGGTAAAAATCGACGTTGGGCCTGAGTCAACCACACAACGTCTAATTACCATCTAGGTTCACTCTTGTGACACCTAGTTACTATCAGAGTCCTCGCTCATGGAGACCCAAGGATCTTTCTTCAAGCGCCATTTCAGTTGCTGAGCTATCTTATAAAGAGCACAGCATTCAAGGCTCCACGCATCCCTCTCGCGATCAAGCTCACGCCAAGCCACCGATTGGTTCTCAACGATTTGCTCGAGCATAGACTTTTTGGCTGATAACAACTCTGCGAAGCGTCGGAGTATGCTGAGTTCATCCATTTGATTGCCCTTCACTTGGGCTAACTCCTGTTGGAGTTTTCTTATCTCAGCTCCTCTGTCGAGGAGCACCTCTGGCTTATGCAATGTAGGTGCAACCATAGAGATGAAGAAGAAGAAGAAGAAGATGGTGAAGACAACTAGAATGGATGAGGATGACTACTATTTATAGCCCATTTCAAATCTTAATTCCCGAGAATTTCTCATTCTAAGAGATTTGATGGGACCAGACAAAGAGGTAATTTTAGCCCAAAACTTGGTCAAATCCCTAGCGGATCTCACAAATATCTAATCAAGATTGAGCAGTCGCAGATTACGGCACAATTCAAGAGGAGAATCTCAACAGACTATATCTTCATAACGAACCACGAGCTTCACTAGAGACAGCTCATTTAACACAAGCTTTTATTTAACCAACGAATGTTGCCAAGCGACAAGCTTTGCTCAGCAACCCAAAGAGATGAGCCACCTTTGCTCATTCATCAACTCTGCCTCAGCAATTGAAGACGTGAATTTCATTCCAGACATGGATTTGGGCGAACACAAGCTATGTTAAGCCTTTGATACAAGTTTACACTCAAGGGAGCTATGTTCAATAGTCCACCTCTGGTAACCAAGTAGACGGATTTTTACCCAACCAAGACAACTCAAGCCATGTTCAACAGTACACCTCTGGCTATTTTGCCCAAAGTATTTCAATCCCCGATACAAGCATGAATGCGAGATCTCGAAGACTTTGAGGGGGGGTCTTGTAGTTGGTCAAAATGTATTTTCACCTAGGCTGATGATTAACTCGGACCTAAGAAGTGAACGCTCATGAGATAAACACTTCGAACGGGCCTAAAACTAAGCCCATAACAGATTATAGCAAAGGTCGCCTGACGACCGATGCCAACCCCGTCAAAGATCAGATTCTGTCTTAAATCCGAGTTCACAAGCGAAGCTCGCTAGCTAAGCTCCGCCCACAACAGTAAAGTGGACCAAGTCTTCCATTTTTGAAGGAGGCACCCCCACATTCGAGTGACCCTTGCCTATGACTGTAGCGACCTTCACCTACAACTTCAGTGAACTTTGCCATGACCACGAAGTTCGTCCAAATAGCTATTTCAGAGCTATTTTCATGGGATAACTTCCCCTATTATCTCTTGTTTTAGTGGCCACTAACCCACATTCTAAAAAGGCCATTAACTCTCTCTTTTAGCCTTTAAAAGGAGAGGAGATCATTCATTCAAGATACAATATGGGTGGAGAGAGCTAAGTGACACATACGCATGCACAGAGGAGTTTCATAAAAAGAAGCCTGAAAAGAACCCCAGGAAAAGATTCGTGAGTCTTAATTTAGTTCGTCAACAGAGTACAAGATCGATGCTCCACTGGGACACTGAAAAGAACCCCAGGAAATATAAATTTTTCTTTCGTTTTATTTATAATCTTTTATTGTAATCTACGTCAATTGCAATACAAGAGACCCAAAGCAGTAGAGGGGTCATTTGTGATGATGATCTTTAATAAGCATGTCCTCCGGAGTAAAGGTGATGCAAGGCGTCTACTGTCAGCATTGATAGCATTGCCTAGGACCTTCATCTTGAGGAGGTTCAGCCAAGTGGGCGAGGAACGCCTCACTGTTGTTCAAAGCTTTTTTTCAAAGCTTCTCTTGTATCCTTTGACAAGCATAAAAGTTCGTACAAGTAATACGGGCAAGAATATTAGCAAGTTTAGCCATGATGTCATATTCAAATGGGGTCTTAAGGTCAATTGGAGGACGCTGTAGGGCCTTATCGAACCGAGTCTCTTTTTGCTTAGTTGGATAAGATTGTTTGGACGTCTTTGGTTGATTGCAATCCATCAGGTAATCTTTACCAGATCTTGTCCCTGTCAGGGTCACTTTCTCACCCTCTAAATTAGTGAGTGAAATGACATGCATAGATTCCTCTAAAATGATTGCGGAGATAGTATTGCAAATCTTGAACTTTGAGATAGTCTAGTCTTCATCTTGAAGGAGGTCGGGATGCACCCACATTATTGATTTTGTCGCTGTGGTAAGAGGAACTAACCTCGACTTTGTTGATTTTGGTGATCAAAGTTTACCACCTCCATCCTTGCAATAGGAATGGGAACAACACCATTTTGGGCTTGAATTTCTAGCATGGAACTGAACTGAAGTGTTACCATATTAGTAGTGACCTTCTTCTACTCAGGTTTGAGCTTGAGGATACCTGATTCGATGAATGTCAGGATCTTATCCTTAAGGATGTAGCAGTTCTTCATCGGATGCCCTAACATCGTGTGATAGAGACAATAATTAGGGTTGTTGGTCTTTCCGACCACTTCAGGACGTCTAGCTTCTAGGAACTTCAGGTGATTTCTTTTGTTGAAGACATGGAAGATAGCGACTGTATGTTTGTCTTTGAATGAGTAATTGCACTAGAAGTTCTTCCTTGGCTCTCTTTGATGGTTGTTAGAATTTTGGACCAAAGCTACGAAAGTCTCTTTGGCTTTCGTTTGTCATGTTTGCCCTTGTTTACTCTTGTTGCCCTTAAAATTAGTGTGGGTCTCGAACTTGTTGAAACGCTCTGATAATTTTTTAGCTATCTTGGCTTGTTCCATCAAATCCTTCCAAGTGTGGACAGTGACAGAACCCATGTGAGCTTCAATTTTCGCCAGAAAGTTATGTCGACAAGTTTGTAGTAGCATTGGTAGAGGCATATCTCAACATTGCAATGTCAAGTTGCGGTACCATTCGATGTATTCTCTGATCGTCTCATTTCCATTTTGTTTCTCGAGGAGGAGCTCAGCCATAGTAACATCGGATTGTTCCTCGTGAAACTGTGACAGGAACTTGGATTCTAGATCCGCCCAAGATCTGATTGAACCTTCGAGCAAGTTCTGAAACTAATCAAAGGCTACCCCTGAAGAGTGCGTATAAAGAAAGGTGCCTTATTGGCATCATTACAACTAAATTCCCAGTCTGTTGATGCAAGTAGTAAATATGCTAGTTCGGAGATCCTTTGCTATCAAACGCATGTAAAGTAGGTAGCTTGAACTTCATAGTGTAAGGAACCATATCCCACTCGATGGGGTAAGGTCGGATAATCCCTACTTTTTAAAGCTCTATTTGTTGAGAAAGAACGTTGAGCTGCTTCTGGATGTCCTCTAAAGCTTTTGCTTCTTTGCTTGGTTTGGTAAGCATTGTCGTTTCAGACCCTGCATGCTCAGAATCTATGTCGCTTTGGTGCTCTTGATCTTCTTCTAGAGGGTTTTCACCGATTGGCATTTTTCCTTTTTAAGAGCTTGCTTGAGGATGAGGATTTGATAAGAGTTGCTCAATCATCCTTTCTAGGTGTTCAATTTGATCGTCTGCCTCTTTCTTCCGGATTGCCATTTGAGTTAGAATATCTTCCCGGTCCATTGCATTCGCCTCCCACTGTCATCCTTGACTTGAACTAGGGGTTAGATTTGATGAGATGGCCGAGTTGGTATCGCTAGAAGTAGGTTGATTTGCTTGAAATGAGGACGGCGGTGATTGTGTAGAAGAATAGTTGAACAGAATTGCCGCTTTCCTCCTTAGTCTGGTGTTGCGAAACACTCCCTCAGCTCCTAGAAGTACAGATCGGATGCCTAGAGAATAACTTGGATCAGGAGAGCTACTTGTGTCTTCCTTATCATCTTTGGAAGTTACACTCGTCATGTTGACAGTAAAGTCTTGAACTTTATTTCGTCGAGTGCGTCGCTGTTGCTTAGTCTAAACCCTTAAAGGCTCAAGAACAGGACCGAGACGGTTGAAGACTGACTCCTTACATTAGCAAATTTCTCGTACTTCTGAGACTACTTCTCTGAGGGCCATACAATGCTGACATTGGCGGGCTCACTTCTTAGTTATGAATTCTCGTAAATCAACATTGGTGCCAACACTGCTGGTTTTGGCCTTAAAATGCGAACGTCCCTTACGACGACACTGGCCAGATGTTTGTCCAGCGAGATTATCAATGATGATTTTATTCCTTGGAGGCAATTTTGATGAGGGGTTACCCCCATTATTGGCTTCTAACGAGGAAGCATAGCGAGCATCGCAAGATGCTTTAAATCGAACTCCTAAAGGAGTTAATGACTGAAGGCCGAGATCAGATGTGCTAACATCTTGATCTTTGCTTGAGGTGAGAGTCAGATTTCCTTCGCCTTTGGCGAGGTTCGTTTGTCTTCCAACTAAGCACAAACTATCCTCAGCGAGGGTGCTGTTCACATATGCCGGGGTCATTTTAGAACCAAGATTCACACTACGGTAGATTCTATGACAACTGCGTACAGTTGGAGAAATTTTATTCTTAAAAATAGATTCCTCAAACTTCATTTAGTCAAATTCAATGACCAGTGTTTCAGCAAAAGACCCGAGGGTCTGAGTGTTGGTTTGTGACACAATCTTCTTGTCAGTTGAGAAAGAAGTCCCCAGTAGAGTCGCCATCTTGTTTCGAGTCTTTTTGTATTGCAATTGACGCAGATCACAATAAAATTGACAATGGTGAAACAAATGAAAATTTATATTTCCTGGGGATTCTTTTGTGTGCTGGTGGAGCGTCGATCTTATACTCCGTTGACGAACTGAATCAAGACCTATGAGTCTTTTGCTGCTGGCGAGGGTCAGATCACTTAGACACTAGCGTAGTCTTCTCTTCGTGATACTCCTCTACGTAGTGTCTCTCATTGTTATTTTTCTGAACTCTCCCTCTCGTTCTCTTATCTAATGAATGATCTCCCCTCCTTTTATAGGCTAAAAGAGAGAGTTAATGGTCTCCTTAGGACGTGGGTTAGTGGACATTAACATATGAGATAGTGGGGGCGGTTATCCCCTAAAAATAGCTCTAAAACAGCTATTAGACGGACTTTGTGACCTTGGCAAAGTCCGCTGAAGACATGGGCGAAGTTCGCTGTAGTTGTGGGCGAAGGTCAACACGAACGTGGGTGCGCCTTATTCGGAAGTGGATGACTTGGTCCACTTGAGTTGACATAAGAAGAATTCATTAGTTGGCGAGCTTCGCCTAGGAGTTCGAATTTGACACAGAATTCGACTCTAGGTTTGGCCGACTAATGACGCCTTTCGAATCGGCATGGGAGTCAACTCACATTCGATTTGGTCAAGACAAGTCAACATGGGCTATCTGGCGAGCTTCACTTATGCACCTGAATTTAACACAGAATTCAACTGTAGGCATGACTGACTATTAGCACCTTTTCAACTCGATATGGGTTGTGTCGACTTGTGTTTGACTTTGTTGGATCGAGTCGATATGGGCTGCTTGGCGAGGGTCACTTCAATCATCAGGCAACCTTCACTGCTGTTTGTTGGGGGCTTTTCTGTAGGCCCATTCAAAGTGTTTAGCCTATGTGCGTTCACTTTTTGGATCTGAGCTGGCCATTGGTGTAAGTGAAAATACATTTTGACCGTCTACAGTAAACAGTTCTATTTCCAAACTGACCCTGAATTTCGCCAAAGATCTTTACCCTTAACTTTGTTGGAAATCTCATCCAGAGCTTCATTAAAGATTCTCGCCTCAAACATTGCTAAGAATCTCGCTCTGAACGAACTTCACCACAATCTCAAGCACAGAAATAAAAGACACAAATTTTATATTCTTAAGTCGAGCCTCGCTCAACTGACTTGTTGAGCCTCGCCTGACTAACTTGCTGAGCTTCGCTCAGCCGACTATTTCTCAAGTAAGTGAACTTCGCCCCATTCTGCGAAGCATTAAGGCAAATTTCACCAAAATGACATAGTGAATTTCACTGAGTCTCTAAATTGAGAAAATTCTAACTCAATTTGTTTGAGACCCTTTGTGGTGAACTTCACTAAGTCTCCAAATTGAGAAAATTCCAATTCAATTTGTTTGAGACCCCCATTTGGCAAACTTCAATTCGGACCTTGCCAATATAAGGAAGCTTGGGCTTCGCTTCCAACACAACAACTCCATGCCGTGTTCAAGTTCACTACAGAAGTAAAGTTCATATAGATCAAACACAGAAAGATGGACAATTTTAGAAAAAAGAAAGTTTATTTTTTTATTGATCGAATACTCTACTACGAAAAGGCGACATTCAGACTATCCAGTTATAGGGATGATGGATATTCATTGCTATTTGCTACTACCCCATAGTCCTAACTATGGGTAATGTAAAAGCTGAGGATCATACATGAGCTGCACCAAGCTATAGCCCTTGCTCCTCCGATCTCATAAAACTTGGGGAACGAAAATTTTCCCCATGCAGAAAAAATAGCTCCTACTTACTCCTCCCTAGGCTCTATGCTAAGGGATGAGAAAAAGTTGTTAATCAAGAAGTGCCCCCATTGCTCCAAATTAAAGCATGTCAAGAGGAAGAAGCATTTCTTGCAACCAAAATTTGACGTTAGGCCTGAGTCGGCCACACGACGTCTAATTATGTTGTAGGCTCACATTTGGGAAACCTAGTTACTATAGGAGTCCTCGCTTGTGGAGCATCAATGTTCCTTCTTCAACCGCCATCTTAGTCATCAATGTTATAAAAAGCAGCCTAGGCGGAAGCGTAGGTGTGAGTGGAGCTCTGGCCGCTCAGAAATGGCTTGAGCGGCCAGCCTAGGCGTTGTTCACGCCTAAGTTAACAAAAAAAGAAAAAGAAATTAGCCCAAAATAAGCCCAAATCAGTCCAAACCCAATACTTTAAGCAAACCCAATTACTTAAACCTGACCCAAGCCTATAAATGCTAAAAATCTCTTTTCCTTCCCTCGATCTCTCTCTGTGACTCCCGTCCCGCACCCATCAAAACCTTAGCCACTTCTCCCTCTACCTGATCCCACTTCTAGTGCTCCTCCCTCTCCGTCCCCCTCCTCCCCAGGTGCTTCTCATCCCCCTCTCCATCCCTCGTCCCCCCTTCCGGTGCTCCTCTCACCAATGCCCACCCCCTTTTGACGCTACCTTCTCCCCTTTTGACGCTACCTTCTCCCCTTACCTCTCCTTCTCCGGCCACCTCCGGCAAGTCTTTCACCTCTCCTCCCTCTATTGAAGGTAATTTTTAGTTTTATTTTGTTTTTTCCTCTGTTTTTATTTTGTTCACTGATTTTATTGAAAAGCCTCTTAATTCATTGTTAGTAGTTGATTAAAATTTGATTCTATTGATTACTGAAGGTAATTGTTAATTTTTCTGCTATTTTTTAATTTTATTCACTAGTTTTGTATTTTTATTTGTTGTTTTTGTTATTTCTTAGTATAATTAGTTAAGTTTATTAAATTTTAGGTTCATTATTGACTTTAAATCACTGTTAGCTTGATGATTAATTAATTTAAGTGGCTTATTAGAGTTTACTAATTACTAGTATAATATTGAATTTAATTCACTGTTAATTTTCTATGAATTTTATTAATGTTTTGTGAATTCTTATAATTAAATAAATAAAAATATAGGAAAATGCCTAGGTGCCACTAGGCGACTAGGTGCTAGGCCCCGGTTCAAACGCCTAGTGCACCTAGCGCTTTTTGTAACATTGTCAGCCGTTGAATGGTCTTCTTTAGAGCATGGCATTTGAAGCTTCACGCATCTCTATCGCGATTCAACTCACCCCAAGCTATCGACTGATTCTCGACGATCTGCTCGAGCTTCACCTTATTAGCCAACAATAGATATTCTAGTCGGCAAAGTATGCAGAGTTCAACCTCTTGATTGCCCTTTACTTGGGCAAGCTCCTATTGCAGCTATTTTATTTCAGCTCCTCTATCAAGGAGCATCTCTGATATAAGTGGAGGGCACTTAGACATGGAGAAGAAGATGAAGAAGAACATAGAGATGAAGATCATGAAGTCAGAAGGGGAATGGTGCTATTTGTAACCTTTTTAAAATCCAAACTTTCAAGAAAATCACACCTTTTGAGATTTGATTCGACCGGACAAAGAGGCTAAATATTAGCTAAAAACTCAATCAAATCTATAGCGGATCTCATGAATCTCTAATCAAGAGATCTCAGCCATAGATCACAGCCTAAATCTAGAGGTGAAATCCCAACAACTATTACTAGTTAATGAATGTCACTAATCTATGAACTTCACCCACACAGCCTAAAGTTAACCGAACCTATCTGATACCAAGAATCAGTTGAACTTCACTAATTTCTCAACTTTGCCTCAACAATAGAGAAGGCAAGCTTTGTTCCAAACATAGAGTTGGACGAGTACAAGTGTCATTGATCCTTTAATACAAGTCTACAATGAAGAAAGCTATGTTCAAACAGTACACCTCCAGCAACCAAGTAGGTTGAAGATGACTTTCAAACCCAAACAAGATGACTCGAGGTATGTTCAAACAGTATACCTCTAGCTATTACCCAAGGTATTTCAATCCTAGCTACAAGTCAAAATGTAGGATCTTAAAAACTTTTTGGGGGGTCTTGTAGACGGTTAAAAAATGTTTCTACCCAAGCCAATGTTTAGCTTGGATCTAAGAAGTGAACGCCCATGGACTAAACACTTTGAATGGTCCTAAAACTGAGCACACAACAAGTTGTAGCGAAGGTCGCTTAACAAAACATGTGAACCTCACCACACAGCCCATCATGACTCAACCACCAAGTCAAGAATGGGCCGACCCTTAAATAGCTGAAGCAGACCTCGCGGCGCGGCTCATCTCGACTCGACTCGACCAAGTCAAGAGCGGGTCAACTCCCAATTCATGCCCCAGGCCGAGTCAAGAGGCGTCATTAGTCAACCGAATTATGAGTTGAATTATGTGCTAAATTCAAACTAACAAATGAAGTTTGCCAATCAATGAACTTTGCTCATAACAACCCAAGTGGGCCACATCATCCATAGTTCCGAAGAAGGCTCACCCATGTCCAAGCGAGCCTCGCCCAAACGTCTTCAGCGAACTTCACCAAATCAGCGAACCCCACCAAATAGTCTTTTGAGGGCTACTTTCAAGTGAATAACCACTCCCCACTATCTCCTATTTAATGGCCACTTAATCAACAGTTAAAGGCCATTAACTCTCTCTTTTAGCCTATAAAAGGAGAGGAGATTGCTCATTTTTGAGGGATCTAATATGATCATAGAGAGATCAACACACACATAAAGAGATTACTAATCTCACAGTTGAGATTCTATTGAGCAGAAGTGCTAAGAGAAGACTGAGATATCTTCCAAGCGACTAAGTTCTCATCAATAGCAAAATACTCATCATCTTGGTTAGTGCGTCAATGGAAGACAAGATCGACGTTCCATCAGCATGCAGAAATGAACCCCAGGAAGTATAAATTTTTTCATAGTTTCATTGTAAGTCTTTCAATGACCCGAAACAAGTTTAACACTCTTTGAATCTCGCCGAGCAGAACCATCAAGATTGTCTCTACGGCTAGGCAATGCTTCTTCAGCAATGCCAACCTAGCCTCCTACGGCTGTGGCAATGATTCCTTAGCAATACCAACCTAGTTTCTCAATTTTGTCTCGTAGGGCATGAGCCCTTGACGACAACACCTTATTTCTTTGGTATGTCAAATAGTACAACCTCTGCCGAAACAACTAGTTGTCAGGTTCAACATGACACCTCTGCAGCAGCCTCTATGCCGCACATGACATCAGGAGTTAACCCTCTGTTTGTACTCATGACAAATTTAGAATCTTAAAATTTCAAGTTTGCAAAATGGGCAATACTGCTTTCTCAGTATGATATGACATTCGTAACTCAAAAAGTGATCAAAGGACAAGCAATTGTAGACTTTCTCATGGATCATCCTATCCCGAGTCTTCCAAGCTCTACAAGGATATTCCTAATGAGGTGTTCGTAACTCAAAAAGTGATCAAAGGATAAGCATTTGTAGACTTTCTCACGGATCATCCTATCCGAGTCTTCCAAGCTCTACAAAGATATTCCTAATGAGGTGTTTGAATAAAATGTTTCTACTTTTGATGACGCATCGCGACATAACTATGAAGGAACTATCATTTCAGATGGTGCTCATCGCTTCCCATGGTCATTTTATTCCTCAACCAAGCCATATTCTAATAATGTGGCTAAGTACAACTAGCCCAAGACATAGGTGCTGAATATGTTGAAGCTTATGGCGATTCCAATCTGATCGTCAACAAAATCAAGGAGGGATATGAGGTCCGACACAAAGATCTCTTGCCCTACCACAAAGTAGAAAAGCTCGCTCATTTTTGTAAAGGCTTTATATCAACTATGTAGCCCACCTGAAGAACACTTACGCCAATGCCTTAGCATCTCTAGTAGCTACATTGGCCTTGTCATCAAAGTCTACCAAGCACATCACGGTAGCTAACCACCAGCTGTGTTGTCCCAAGCAAATCTATGAAAGCTAATGAGATTCGCACCACGCCCAGGGTTTTTGAACCCAATGATTGGTGTTACCCAATCATGAACTATGCCTTACATAGCATATTGCCCGACATCTCAAAGCAAGCAGTCTCTATCCAAAGGAGGGCGCCCCGCTTCTTATATGATCCCATCACACAGACATTACACCACTGCTCATTTGATGGCATACTGCTTAGATGCATGTCATCAAGCGAAGCTTAAGAAGCTCTCAAAGAATCCTACTATGGTGCATGTGGAGCTCATCAACCTGGACCTAAACTCTAGGATCGACTCTGTCGTATAGGCTAGTGGCTTATGCCAAAGGTGATGTGCATGTCAATCCCATGCTGACTTTCTACATCAATCCCTAGAAGAATTGCATCTAGCCATTGCCTCATGGCCGCTTGAGATGTAGGGAATGGACATCATCAGGCTAATCAGCCCACCGTCACCGAAGGTCATCGGTTTATCCTGACCAGCACTGATTATTTCTCCAAGTGGGCTGAAGTCATTCTGCTCAGAAAAGTCAAGACTTTCAACATGGTAAAATTCCTAAAACATCACGTCATTTATCAATTCGGCATCCCCTAGAGGATTGTCATGACAACGGTCCACAATTGATAATCACATTTTAATTACAAGTTAATACTCTCATTATCCATTTTATATGATTAAATATACCACTAATAATTATTTTAATCTTATTTTGCAGGTTAATGGTGAAAATAATGAATAAAAGCCCAATCTACTCAATTCTCCTATTTTCTACCTATTATTGAA
>JBAKGM010035617.1:0-38276 GCA_037177215.1 Asparagus racemosus
AAACAGCGGATAAATGCTGGAAGAATCGAAGAACACAAGAGGAAATATCCCAACTGGGTGCCTCGGCTCAAGCCGAGGCACCATTTGGTGCCTCGGCTAGGCCAAGTGCCGAGGCCCCCTCGACACTTCCCCTCTTCATTCTCTATAAATAGATCTAGAGGGGGTCTCAGTCAAGGGTTGGAAATTTTGTTGGAGTTTTGGATTTTTGCTGCCAGAGCTCTGCAGGTTAGAGAATTCGTCTGCGCCCTACGTGAAATCTACAAGTCCTTGTTGCACAGATCCGAGCACCAGTGAACTCATCTACTCTAGTTCTACAGCGTGAGGTAACGAATTAAGACCGGATCTATAATGATCTAAGGGTCAGATCTGCAGATTCACCCTCTAGTCTAAGGTGCGCCTTAGACCAGGGTCCAGCGCGTGATTTCTCCTGGTAGATCTCACCTGCCCCGGCAATCACCTCCTTCGTGAGTTGATCCCCGTCAGGCATTTATTTCCTTTGTGAAATAAACCCCTCAAATCTGTAGATCTAGAACCTGGATCTCCACTATCCATTTGGATGGGAGTTGCGCAGTGGTCCACGGACAAAACAAGTCCCTATCACACGCAAAGAATCCTACGCAAGCGAGGATCCGATAAACGGATCCCGCGTTTGTTCAGTTAGATTTAAAGTTGTAATCTTCATTTGATTTTTTCATTGTAAGCCTTATAAAAAGGCGATCTCTTTTATTTTGAATTTGTTTGTAATTCCATAAAGGTGTAATAGTTTCGAATCAATGGAAAAATCAGCAGCTTTAGTTTCCAGCGAGAACAAGATACATTTGACTGGGATTTGGACATCAGCCTTAGAGTCCTATTCACAGCCAACATGGCCTTTTCTAATTTCACTGGCGACCTTGATGCATCCAAAGTGTTTGAAGATTCTAAAGATGATCCTTAGACAAAATAACTTGAAAGGCAATGGGAATCACCCTTTAAAGCCAGAGAGCCAACCAGCGAAGACAAAGTGGTTCAAATAAACATTGGTAGTGAAATCAACCCCAAGCCAATTTTCATCAGCGAGAGTCTGTAACCTGCTAAAAGGAAGAACTCATAATTCTTCTTCAAGAATACACCGACGTCTTTGCTAGGAATTCTGAAGATATGCCGAGCCTAGGCCCCAATATGGCCATACACCATCTTAGCATTGACCCTAGCGTCAAGCAACAACAACGTCGCTTCCATCCTGAGTTGATGGAGCAAATCGAAAAAGAAATCTGCAAACTCATTAAATGCGGATTCATCCGTGAAGAACAACACCCAGATTAGCTAGCCAACATTGTGGTGGTGATGAAGAATAGCAGAACGATCAGAATATGCATCGACTTTCAAGATCTCAACCTCGCTTTTCAAAAGGATGAATTTCCCCTCCCTATCATGGATGTCATGGTTGACAACACATGTAAGTTTGAGAGAATGTCCTTCATGGACGGATTCTCTGGATACAATCAAATCAAGATACATTAAGATGATCAAAAGCACACGACCTTTAGAACACTTTAGGGATTTTTTGCTACACGGTAATGCCCTTTGGCCTGAAGAATGCTGGCGCTACTTATCAACATGCAATGAACACTGTATTCTGAGAACATTTACAGAAACTGATCAAATGTTATGCTGATGACCTTGCGATAAAAAGTCGTCACAAGCAAAACCACATCAAGGACTTGAGAACGGTGTTTGAATTCATGCGAAAGCACCAACTCAAGATGAATCCAACCAAATTCTTTCTGGTGTTATCATCAAGCAAGTTCCTAGGATTTATCATCACATGCAAGGGAATACATGTCGATCCTGAAAATTAAAAGCTATCTAAGAGATGCCACCTCTGAGAAATCTCAAAGAACTCAGAGGCTTGCAAGGATGATTAGTCTACATTTAAAGGTTTATTGCCAACTTGTCTAGAAAATGTGTCAACAATTCCAAAGACTCATGAAGAAAGGCATTTCATTCATTTGGGATGACGCCTGCCAGGAAGCTTTCAATGAGATCAAGCAATAACTCACAAAGCCTCTGGTCTTAGCTGCGCCTGCATTAGGTAAACAATTATTGGTCTATGTTAGGGTAGTGGATCACTCTCCTGGAGGAATCCTTGCCTAGAAAGATGACAATGGTCATGAACAAGCTATTTACTACCTCAGCCAAACTATGATCGGTGCCAAGCATTAGTGTAATCCGGTTGAGAAGGAATGTTTAGCATTGGTCTTTGCAATTCAAAAAATGCGACACTACCTCACGGGTCAATCTATCCATGTCATTTCAAGAGTCAATCCTCTGCGGATACTCCTCATGACTGTTCACAGGGAAAGTTGTTCCAATTTCCATTGATTGAATTCGCTACAAATTTCAATCATTCACAAAGAGGTTCAAATAAAAAGATCACCTTTTTATAAGGCTTACAATGAAAAATCAGAAAAGATTACAACTTTTCTACCCTTGTTGAATAAATGCGGGATCCGTTCGTCGAATCCTCGCTTGAGTGTGATCTTGGCTTGCGTAGGGGACTTAGTTCCGTCCATGGACCGCTGCATGATTAGATAGAGATGTGAGATCTATAGATCTATGAGGATTATTTCACAAAGTAAATAATCACCAACAGGGATTAACTCACGAAGGGGATAATTGCCGAAGTGCTTGAAATCGACCAAGCGAAGTCACGCAGGAGCCCTGAGATTAAGACCAAGCTTAATCCTGAGGGTGGATCTTGTAGATCTAACCTAGATCCACTTCAATTCTTCTCCTTACTGTGTAGATCTGAGTCAGGGTGAGTTCTTCATGTGCAAGAAGTTCGATCTGAGCTCTGGCCTTTGCAAAAAATTAGATCTATGTACAAAGTCCACCTCTAGCTCAAAAATTGCCAGCTGGTGCAAATGAGACCCCCCTCTCTATTTATAGGGGGGAAGTCAGTTACGGGCTTATGTCTCAGCGTAGGCCGAACTGGTCTCGGTCAAGGTCGAGGTGTCTCAACCAAGGTGGCGGTGTCTCAACCTTGGCCGAGTTGCCTCGACCAAAGCCGAGTTTCCTCAGCCTTGGCCGAGTTGTTTCAGCCTTGGTCTTCCACGTAGTCCTGTTCTGGCAATTTCTTAAGTCTGGTTTATCTAGTCACCTCAATTCCCGAGCCTGGTTGACTGTCTCATTGATTTCGGAATTCAATTGACTTAGTTCCATCAACGTTCGAGTTCAGTTGATTCCGTCTCGTTGACATTTGAGTCCAGTTGATTCTGAAACACGCTGATCTAAAGCTTTACTGTTGGATTTATTTCACGATTCATCACTTCACCAGCTTGCACACCTCGCTGATCCGCTTCATGCATTCGTCGACTCGCTTTGTGTGTCTTGTGGCGCGATTACGTCATCAGCGGTTCTTGGTCATATCGTTGGATGGGTCGTTGATTGCCAATCCATCGTCACGAGTCATGTTCAGGCACTTATAAGCAATTTCTAACACCTACAAATATTCTCTCCAAAGTGTTTCAATCTTGATCTATTTTGGACGAACCTGAGATACTTTAGATATGATATGCACCAACCTTCAGTAGGTATAATAGAACCTGAGATAAGCTTCAGAATTTGATCCCTCAAATCCTTTCAGATTCTCTAATATTTTGTAGGATAGCTGAAAGTATCACCGTGCTACATTTTTTATCTGACAAATGTTAGAATCTTGAACTGAAGCTGATTGAGTTCATTTGGTTTTGACTCGTATCAATGAGTTATCGTTCAACTGACCATCAAACTTTTACTGAGACTCCTCCGTTAATCAGGGAATTCTTCATTGCGACGCGTCAATCGGCGTCAAAATTTATTCAGAATCTTACCTCTAATTAGCAAATTCTTCACTGCGACGTGTTGACCGGTGACAAAATTTTTCCAGAATCCAACCTTTGATCGTTGGGTTCTTCGGTGACGCGTTGACCAAATTCAACATAGTTTATACTCATATGTTTACTGGAGTTTTGGGGATTAATTTATTCTCATATACCCATTTGGAGGTCATCGAGTTATCCTTAAGAATATTTTATGAAAATAATCTCTAGGAACTTCTCGACCAAAATAGGAAACAGTTTATACTCGTGTACCTTGTTGGAGTAGGACGAGTTATCCTTAAAATAAAAATTATTTTCCAGGAACTTCTCAGCCGAAATAGGAAACAGTTTATACTCGTGTACCTTGTTGGAGTAGGACGAGTTATCCTTACAATAAAAATTATTTTTTAGGAACTTCTCTGCCAAAATAGGAAACATTTTATACTCGTGTACCTTGTTGGAGTATTTCTAAGGCTCGAATGAACCGAACCAGATGGAGAATAACCCTTATGAGGTAATAATACCACTAAATAAATCTCTGGGGGTCACTCCAAGTGTATGGGACAGAGAAGGAACCAATTGGTAGCTGATTCAGCGCCGTTTTGGTGCCGTTCTTATCTACTTGTGGTCACCCCCACGGACAACTTGATACATGCTACGCCCCGAGATGACTGTCTTCCTGGTGACATGCTGCCCGAGCCCACCATCCCTGAAGATGTCAAGATCTACTCCTCTCCTCTAAATGTATGGCTTCTCCCTCTTGCTAACTGCAGGGCTCATAATTGTTGAATTTTTTTCATTGCTGGTAAGGGCTCCCCTCGAGGTTCGTCCTTTGGTTTTTCATTCCGATGTTCCTCCTGACTATGCTGTGAGACCATCTGAAGTAGTCAGTACATCAACAACAGTTAGTCTTCTGGTAGCCTCTCCGAGCCATGAATTTGTGCTTGCTGATCACGTGGAGTCCTGCCTGGAGGCATGGCGCGATGCTCGAGTCTTTTCTGGACTTGAGGTTCGGACGTAGCGGGATGGGGTGGACCATGTTGAGACAGTTTGTTGTCGAGAAGTCAGCATCTCTAAGCGTCATCCACTCCCGTCGTGTTTCAAGCATGGCCAAGATGGCGTAGCTCAGGCGAGAACTCCAGGTGGAGGGAGAAAACTTCAGTGTCCTAGAGCAGATGAGGGTCAATGCCAAAGAAGCTCAAACTACAATGTCTGAAAGATCGAAGCTCTTGAAACCAAAGTTTGCTGAAGTGAAGGGAGAGGCTGCGAAGACTTTAGACGCTAATGAAGACTCTCTCAGGGCCGAGCAGCAGGAGGAGTTCCAACAGATCTCTCGCTCGTAAATTTCCCTCTTTTCATCATTTATTATGATTCATTTATTTCGTTCAAAATAATTAACCATAACTCTTATAGGATTTTTGGCAAACCCTCAACCATCAACGGATTGGATGAGCCTTTACAAATTACCGTTTGAATCAGGCTAGCGTGCGGATTATTTAAACCCGTTCTGCACGTGATGTTGTGCTAAAAGAATGAAACTCTCTTAGACTTGGTGCTATAATATTGAATACATAGGCTTGGTACTCTTTTACAGGCAAGAGACTACCCGGCAATGCTTGTGAGGCGTTGACTTTAGGGTTATTGGCCAACTCCCAGCCATCAACGGGTTTGGTATGCCTTTACTGATTATCATTTGAATTGGGCTAGCATGCGAATTGTCTAAACCCGTTCCGCACGTGACGTTGTGCTAAAAGAATGAAACTCTTTTAGACTTCATGCTACGATGCTGAATACATAGACCTGGTACTCTTTTACGGGCTAGAGATTACCCGGCAACGCGTGTTACGCGTAGACTTATCCCTTCTTAGGCTTCGTGATAAAATTCCCCATAATCGAACTCTGGTGTCTTCTTCAATAGGAAAAAAGACTAAATCGGCAACGTGTGCGAGGCGTTGGCTTATCCCTTCTTAGGATTCAGGATAAAATTCCCCACGCGTGTAAGGCATGGATTTTGGTGTCATTAATGACGACCCGCCACACTTTCGAATATGTCAGCGTTATTCTTTTTACGGTTAAGAATTAACCGGCAATGCGTATGAGACGTTGACTTTATCCCTTCTTAGGCTTTGGGATAAAATTCCCCAGAATCGAACTCTGGTGTCTTCTTCAATCAGAAAAAAGACTAAATTGACAACACTTGTGAGACATTGCCTATATCCCTTCTTAGGTTTCGAGATAAAATACCCCCGACTCAGATTAGGGTGTCTTCTTCAATCGGAGAAAGACTAAACCGGCGATACGTGTGAGGCGTCGACTTATCCGTGCTTAGGATTCGGGGTCAAATTCCCCCTCGGATAAAAGGATTTCTATTGATAAAATTGGCGTGAGAGAGGAAGAATTTTATTTCTATCTCTCATAGTAAAGAAGTGGAACCAAAAGCAGGATCTCTGCTCTGGGAGTCGAGAAGATTCAAGTGACTTTCAGTCGGTATGACCTGATCTAAAAATCCCGGCGCATACTTTTAGTCGGCGCTACCTAGGAGAGGGATGGAACTAAGAGAGGGATCTCCACTCTGAGAACTGAAAAGATTCAGGTGACCTTCAGTCAGACGACGTAATCTGAAAATCCCGGCGCAGACCTTCAGTCGGCGCTACCTGAGAGAAGGATGAAACTAAGAGTGAGATCTCTACTCTGAAAATTGAAAAGATTTAGAAAACCTTCAGTCGGATGACCTGATCTGAAAATCCCAGCAAATACCTTCAGTCAGCGCTACCTGGGAGAAGGATGGAACTAAGAGTGGGATCTCCACTTCAAGAACTGAAAAGATTCAGGCGACCTTCAATCAGACGACCTGATCTGAAAATCCCGGTGCATACCTTCAGTCGGCGCTACCTGGGAGAGGGATGAAACTAAGAGTGGGATCTCCACTCTAAGAACTGAAATGATTCAGGCGACCTTCAGTCAGACGACTTGATCTGAAAATCCCGGTGCATATCTTCAGTCGGCGCTACCATGGGAGAAGGATGAAAATAAGAGTGGGATCTCCACCTCGGGAACCAAAAAGATTCAGGCGACCTTCACTCAGACGACGGGATCTGAAAATCCCGACGCATACCTTCAGTCAGTGCTACCTGGGAGAAGGATGGAACTAAGAGTGAGATCTCCACTTCGAGAACCAAAAAGATTCAGGCGACCTTTAGTCGGACGACCTGATCTGAAAATCCCAGCGCATACCATCAGTCGGCGCTACCTGGGAGAAGGATAGAACAAAGAGTAGGATCTCCACTCCGAGAACTAAAAAGATTCAGGCGACCTTCAGTCGGATGACCTGATCTGAAAATCCCAGCGCATACCTTCAGTCGGCGCTGCCTGGGAGAAGGATGGAACTAAGAGTGGAATCTCCACTCTGAGGACTGAAAAGATTCAGGTGACCTTTAGTCGGATGACCTGATCTGAAAGTCCCGACGCATACCTTCAGTCAGCGCTACATCAGAGAGGGGTGAAACCAAGAGTGGGGTCTCCACTCTGAGAATCAGAAAGATTCAGGTGACCTTTAGTCGGCACAACCCAATCGGGGATGAGTTTTTCATTTATCGAGATGAAAGTCCAGTTCAGCCCTAGCCCTGGGGAGGTGTGACCGTAGAGGAAAGGATGGAGCCCTTCCGTTTATTATGAAGAGGGTCCTACGCTTGGAGAGGAAGAATTTTTTATTCTATCTCCGGCGTGAAGGAAATTTTTGACTGGACCTCTTGTTCATGGAAGGAATCAAGAGGGATTTTGATAGCTTGGACCAGAAAAGTTTTGTGGACCCACCGTCAATGAGTTTGATCGGTGAGGGAATTTGTGATGGAGGATAAATTTAGGGTTATCCTCGAGGAAAGTGGGTGGAACATCTCACGAGGAACTTCCCGTTAAGACGGGTTATCCCGAATATACTAAGGATAGTATTTTTTAGGAACTTCCCATTTATCGGCATCAATTGCCTGTTGCCGTTCTGGATAATTAGGCGATGTGCACCGTTCGAATAGACCGTCTCACCGTTTGAATAGGCCGTCTCTATTACAAACGGTCCTTCCCATTTGGGTTTGAATTTACCTTTCTTTTTGGAGTCGATGATTATTGGTCGTTGAGCAGGGAGGACCAGATCTCCTTCCTTGAAACTCCTCTGCTATACTTTCTTGTTGAAAGCTCTCGACATCCTAGCTTGGTAGAACTCAATGTGCTATTGAGCTTCCAGGCACTTTTCGTCTAACATCTCGAGCTCTTCGAGACGTTTTTGATGTTGTTCTTCGGTCGTCATCTCTGTTGTGAGAGTGATGTGAAGTGACGGGATTTGGACTTCCAGCGGAAGAACTGCTTCACACTCGTAAACCAGAGAGTATGCGGTCACTCCAGTCAGCGTGCGTGCAGTGGTGCGATATGCCCAGAGTACTTCTCCGAGTTTATCGTCCCAGTCCCGCTTGTTGGTTTTCATAAGCTTTGAAATTTTTTTTAATGATTGTCTTATTGAACGCCCCCACTAATCCGTTTACAGCGGGATTGTAGGTTGTCGACAAGATGTCTTAGATTTTGAATTTTTCGCAAAACGTGATGAAAGCATTGCTGATGAATTGAGGACCGTTGTCATGTATGATTTGTCTTGGCACGCAGTGTCGGTAGATGACGTGGTGTTTGATAAACTTAATGACGTTGCTCATCTTCACTTCTTTAAGCGGGATTGCTTCAGCCCACTTGGAGAAGTAGTCGGTGATGGTGAGAATGAACCAATCTCCTTTGACCTACGGGGGAAAAATAGGACCCACAATATCCATTCCCTATATCTCGAATGGCCAGGATGTAGCTGAAGGATGCAATTGCTCCAAAGGCTGATGCATGTAGTTCACGCGTGGCATTTTCAAACATACTCGATTGCGTCATTGACCATCGTTGGCCAGAAATATCCCATCCTCCTGATACGATCATGGAGTTTGGGCCTAGGCTGATGTGCGCCACATTTGCCTCCGCGCGCTTCCCTAAGGACTTCTTCTGCCTCTTTGTTTGAAAGACACCAGAGTAACAAGCCGTTGTACCCTCGACGATATAACATCTGGGTCTCTGCGTCATAGAAGAACATTGGGGCTCTTCGTCGGATTGATTCTCTCCTCTTGATGTCCTCTGGCAAAATATCATGTAGGATGTAGTCCATTATAGGAAAGCGCCAATCTCGGGGCTCCAATTTGGTTTGGGTCATGTAGACCTCTTTAGTAACCACCCCCTTGTCATCCTCCTCTTTGCTATCTCCGTTATATATTAGTACGAATAGCTGGTGAGTCCGGACAGTGACTAACTGCTCGGTCTCGGGAGGTTGCGCCAACGATACTGCTAATGCTGCTAGTGCATCTGCGTGAGCGTTTTGAAGGCGCGCGATATACTCGATGAAAAATTCTTCAAATGAGTCTGCCATCTCAACAGCTGCCTGGTGATATGGAATCAAGTCTAGATTTCTGACTTCATAGTCTCCACAGATCTGTCTGACTATGAGTTGTGAATCGCCGTAGGGTTTGAGATATTCGACCCCTAGCTCTTTGGCGAAACTAAGTCCAATAAGCAACGCATTGTATTCGGCCACATTATTAGAGCACAGCTCAGTTGATGAATAAGCCCACAGCATCACATATTTTCCCAGGGAAACTAAGACAACTCTGACTCCGGCAGAAATCTTAGAACATCCGGGGGTACTCGCCACATTAGTTGCTCGAGAAGCGCCTTCAAAATACAACCGCCATATCTGTTGATGCGATGTAGTGTTGACTTTGTGGGCTTCATCTGGCAAGTCATCATATAATTTGGCTGCGTCCGTCGTCGAATTTGCCACCAGAAGATCACAAATTGCTTGTCCTTTGACCGACTTCTGTTGTTTTAAGTGCAGGTCATCTTGCGACAAGAGCAAGGTCCATTTCACCAAACGCCAACTCATGGAGGCTGGTTGCGTTATGAATATTCAAACTGGATTCATGTTGGAGATAACATAAATCGTCTGTCCGACCAAGTAGTGTCGTATCTTCTGAATCGGGAACACTAATGCAAGGCACTGCTTCTCGATCATTAGATAACGAGACTCAGCGCTGACTAAAGTTTAGCTCAGGTAATACATTGCCTATTCGTGACCACTGTCATCATCTTACGCCAGTAAAGTGCTTAACGAGTGGTCTGTCGCCTTGGTGTAAATCAAGAACGGGTTACCCGACTGCGGTGCAACAAGAACAAGGGGCTTCACTAGATATGCTTTGATATCCTCGAATGCCCTCTGACAAGCGTCGTCCCAAATAAAGGACACGTCTTTCTTATTCAGCTTAGAGAATGGCTGGCACTTCCTGGATAGGTTCGAGATGAATCGCAGAATATACGCCAATCGTCCTTGTAACCCCCTGAGATCTCTTAGACTTCTTGGAGGTTGCAGTTCTTGTATTGCCTTCACTTTATCGGGGTCAACATGGATACCCTTATCAGTGACGACGAATCTGAGGAACTTGCCACTGAACATCCCGAGGAAGGACTTGGCAGGGTTCATCTTTAGCTGATGAGCTCGCATGAGCTCAAACACAGTCCTCAGGTCTTTGATGTGATCATTTTTATCCTGGCTTTTCATGACCAATCATCAACGTAGCGTTCGACCATTTTTCAGAGGTATTCCTAGAAAATCCTGGTCATCGCTCGCTGGTACGTAGCGCCCGCGTTCTTCAGACCGAATGGCATGAGTGTGTAGCAGAAGATGCTGAGGGGAGTTCTGAACGTCGTGTGTTTTGCATCGTTCGGGTGCATCTTGATTTGATTATATCCCGAAAAGCTGTCCATGAAGAACATTCTCTAGAATCCACACGTGTTGTCGATGATGACATCGGTGATCGAGAGAGGGAAGTCGTCCTTTGGGCATGCAGTGTTCAGGTCTCTATAGTCGACACAGATCCTGATTGTCCCATTCTTCTTCAAAATCAGGACAATATTTGCCACTCAATCCGGGTGCTGTACTTCTGTGATGAAGCTTGACTCGATGGGTCTTTTCACTTCTGTTACAATCACCTCCATAATTTATGGATGAAACCATTTTTGCTGTTGCTTGATAGGTTTGGCATCCGGCTTGATATTGAGGTGGTGAGTTGCCACATTTGGGTCAAGCCCTGGCATATCTTCGTAGTTCTAAGTGAATACGTTGATATATTCCCTAACAAGAGCGATCAGTTCCTCCTTTTCATCTGGAGGAAGACTACCGCTCACGAAGATGGGTTTTGGATTAGCTTCATCACCCATGTTGACCTGAATAACTATATCTTCAGTGGGGGGGGGGGGGTTCTCTTTGCTAAAACCGGTCCCCGTACTGCATGTTGAGGTGGTGAATCCATGGGTCTTCCCATGTTAGAATCTCCTCGTCATCCTCCATTGTGGCGGGGTCGGCTGTAACCATATTTAACATTCAGGTTTTAAAAGCTTCGCCGAGGCTAATATCAGAGTCCCAGGCGGAGGAGTCGAATGAATATCCATCTTCTGTGTTGGGCAGTTGGTTGTCAATCAACCAAGAGCATTCGTCTTCTGAGGAGGATACGTATCCCAATCCTCTCCTGAATGTGTAATAATTGTCAGGTTTCTCTCTCGGGACATGCGCAGCTTTGGGCGGAAGTTGAGGACCTCATCCAAAACAAAGACCTCCCCCTTGCGCAAAATCATACCCCCACTTCTTCATGAGGTCCAGCATTTCTAGACTATATCTGAATAGATGAAGTCCAGGCCTATTGTCATCGACGTCCTCCCCTAAGAAATGGTTCGATGTCAGAATCACATCTCCTTTTTCGTAGACTAAGTCTTTTTCATTACTCGTTCTACTTGGGATGACGAGCCTTGTCCCTAGAGAGTCTTGGAACAACTTATGTGTTATACATGACGACGGAGTCGGTAGGTGCAACTTAGGGTCATCGTGTAGTCTTGTCATTACATCAGTAATAGACAACGAGTACTCTAAATCATTTTTTATTACTTCATCGGCAAGTTGCCAATTACAATCATTATCTAACGATTCTTCATCATCAAGATTGATTACAAGGGGTACAATGTTATTCAAAACAAAACTGCAATTGTAATCAAGCCCGGCTTCGGTATCAGCTTTCCCGTCGGTGTCTGTGCCTTGGACCGATGATTCAGAATCGGACTTATCACTGTAGAGGAGGGAATCAGTGAAGTTATTCTCTATCCCCTTAAACAGTTGTTTGTCCGTGATCACTGTCTTGACTTCATTATTTGTGTCCACATATTTGAGACACTGATGAAGAGTAGAGGGAACTATAACATTATTATGGATCCAAGGTCGACCCAACAACAAGTTATAGGAAGTCTCTGCCTCAATCACATAACATGTGACTTCAGACTTCAGATCTCCCATCTGGCACTTCACTCGGATCTTACCAAGCGGCCGAGACCCGCTAGTGTTAAATCCATAGATCACTGTGTCCGTTGATGCTAGTTTACTGGCAGGAATTCCGAGGCTGTACATGAGGCACAAGGGCATGATGCTCACAGCGGAACCCGGATCAACTTGGATCCAGTTAACTTCACTGGAGCTAATAAACTCGGTAAAATAAAGTGGCCTATCATGTTGCAAGCTCTTCGTCTGCATGTCTTCCTTGGTAAAGGTGATGCAGGGGAGGTGCTTGGTAGCTAGATTGCACTGTTGGGCTGCTGATGACTCTGGCTCTTTAGGAGCTGGCTTAATCTAAGTAAGGAAGACCTCAGAGTAAGCCAAGGCTTCTTGTAAGGCTTCTCACGTCTCCTTTGACAACCACAACAACTCATAGAGCGTGATCCTCACCAGGATGTTAGCCAATTGGGCCATCACATCGAAGCGATACGGGGAGTTCGAACTTCCCAGTTTGTCTCTTCCAATCGGGTAATTGAATCGAGACTGCTTCGGGAGTTGAACCTCCCGAGTTTGCTTCTCCTCCATTTTGACCACATCCTCTTTGGCAGCTGCCTGCTGCTGTGCCTTTTCAGCACGTGTAAGGAGAGTCATTGCCACCCCCAGCTCCGTTAGCATCTTGGCATTTGGGTCAGGAGCCTCAGGGTACTTCTACCTGTACTCATGCCCACTCCTGGTGGCAAAGGCTTCTGGCTGCTCTTCAGAGAGCTGGAATGTTACCATCCGCTCGTCGTCCTCCTCTAAGATCGCTGAAGTGGCATGGCATAGTTTCCCCATTCCCTTGGATTTCTTCTTGGATGGAGAGGCTGCCCATTGATCATCTTCAAGTAAGTCCGGGTGGAGCCACAGAACTTTACCATTTGGGGTTGTATGTGGCACAAGCCCTTTTCGGTATTGTCTATGAGGATCGTTATTCACCGTCTTCATCGCCACTTTCACCACAGGCTCGAGTTCAAACCAAGTCAAAGGTACCGATGCAAAGCTGATGGATACCGCGTTTGCCCCAACCTTCTTTTCTTTGGATGGCTTCAACATGATAACTCCCGCATCGATCAAGGCCTGGATTTTATCCTTAAGGCCATAGCACAACTTGGTGGGGGTGGTGAACCACCCTGTGGTAGGCGCAGTACCTTGGATCATTGGTCCTCTTCGCTTCCTCTTGATTTTGGATCGAAGGGAGCTTGATCTTGTTATTCTCCACAAGATACTTGAAAAGACCAGGAATTTCATCCTTCCTGAAGGAATAAGTCTTCGGGAATCTTGGCTTCGAAGTATTCTGTCTCTGTGGCCTTTGTTGCCACTGTGACTGCGACTGTTGCGGCGATCGTTGTTGTGGCTGTTGTGGCAATTCTACCTGGAATGTTTAGTTCACGACTGCCGTTCTTGACTGCTCTTTGCCTTTACCACGTGGGATGAAATTGCGTTTGGGAGCTTCTACTGCCGGCTGGCCTCTTTCCTCTTTCTTCCTCTTGAGAAACCGCTCAGCTTGCTCCCTGCGCACCTTCAGATCCTTCCATGTAATGGAGGGCGCTGTTCCCATCGCTTCAAGCACATCCAACGACAGGTTGTTGTAATAGGTCTGGAGGATGAACTCCTCGGTTATTGGATCCTGACAGTTCATCTCTTTGTTCCAGAACTGCTTGACAAAGGTGTCTATAGTTTCTCCGTCTTTTTGCTTCTCATCCAACAATGTCTCGATGGATATCTCAGTGTCATAGTCGAAGAAGTTCGCAAGGAACATGGATTCCATGTTATCCCAGCTGATAACGCTCCCCAGTTTGAGATGGCGGTACCAATCGAAGGCTGCCCCCTGAAGGGTGTCAACGAATGACCAAACCATCAAGGGCTCGTTTCTAGAAATTACCCCCAAGTGGGATTTGAAGTAGATCAAGTGTTGGGTGGAGACTCCTTTCCCTCTAATGGCGTGAAGTTAATCAGGTTGAACTTTGACGGATATAGGATCAACTCCCACTCCCTTGGGTAAGGACATGGTATGCCTGTTTTCTTCACCTCTTGAGCGGAGGCCAAAGTATTGATCTTACTCTCGAGGTCTTTTATATTCTCATTCTCAGGAACGGTAATATTGCCACTGGTATTCTCGTGGCTACCCCTAACATTTCGTTCTTTAGGGGGATGTTCGGTGCCGCGGTCTTCTTCCCCGTCTGTGTCGCTGTCTATTTGATTGACATTGTTGCGATGACTGACTTCACCCTGACAGTTCGTCAACGCTTGGATTTGCTGGTCATGCATTTCTCGCATCTGCTACATGGCCATCTCCATTTTGAACTTGAAGTTCTCCTTCTATTTGGCCATCACCTCTTCGAGCATTTTGGCCACTTGCTCAGCACTGATCAATAGGGTTTCACGAGGCTGTCCCTCACTCAAAACTGTATTGTCGGAAGCCATTGCAGAGCCAGCATCTGACACTTCGTTGTCTGACGGCAATCCTTTCATGATCTTGTCATAATTAGAACGTCAAATTGTGCCGGTGCGCAACTGCGTTATCTGGTCGGATGGTTGGGGACTAGCACCAGTCGACGTCCCTCTGCCCATCATGTTATTGGTGATTCTCGGCAGTTCATTGCTTCTCCTGTGGAAGCATCTTGATCTAGGCTTTGGCAGTCCGGCACCAAGTCTGTCAAAGACTGACACCCTTTTTGGACTCCCTTTGCTGTAGCTACACTCCGATAACACCGCCTTGATCAACTTGGAGCAGAGGCACTGTGCAGGCTTCTCGGGAGAACTCCTCTTCTGGGACTTTCTCGCACCCCCTGCACGATATTATAACTCATCGGCATGAATGCTGGAGCAACCCATCGTGTTGGCACGACTTCTCAGGTATGACGTCATCATCATCAGACGAAAACGTCTCCTTCTAAGGACAGACTACTTTATCAAAGTTGCGAATAGTGACTCGCCTCGACGTTCGCCTGTGGGGGCGTGAATTCTCGACGGACTCTCAGACTTCGATTCTCAGTCTGGTATGTGGCACTGCAGGGGTCTTCTTGCCTTCATCGAGGTGGGTGTGACCTCCTTCATCAGGAGTGACCCGTGATTTCCTCAATGGATCTAGGCATTTCTTGATCAGAATTTTGCCTTGATCATCTTTCAACAGGCCGAGCCACTTCGTGATTGTTAGCTTGCCAGCTGCAGCAGTAATCAGCTTCGCCGGAAGCTTGGAAGTAGACGCCGTAGATGGCCTTGGCACCGGGGTGATTGAAGTTGGGGTGCCGGTGGACTTTGGCCTCGGCGCCCGGGCAACTAGAGTTGTAGTGCCGACAGACTTCGGCTTAGGCACTAGGGCAACTGGAGTTGTAGTGCCAGCAGATTTTAGCTTCGGCACCGTGATCACCGGAGTTGGAGTGCCGGTGGACTTGGGCCTCTAGGCTTGGCGGATTGTCGGTGGATTCGTGGCCACCTCCTTCTGCTTCAGTTGGTGGGCTTGTTGTACCAAAGCCCGTGCCTGCGCAAGGAGGGCGCGGCGCTTCCGGATGCGTTCCTGAAGCATGGAACTGTTCTGTTTGACTCAGACCCATTTGTTTGCCGATGGCTTGGAGGGGTCACCAATCATCTGAGGCTGAAGCCTCTGAGTTAATCTGGACCTTAGATCTGCCTCGTAGTGGATCACATCCGTTGATTGCATAGCCTTAGCCAATTTACGCGCCATGCTCTATCGTCGTCATGGCCGTGCTTGCTTGGAGAGTGTGGGCACACCATTGGCAGTCATCTCAGGCGTGGGGGAACTTGGGCTGCGAGTGCCGACGGAATTTTACCGCTACCTGCAACTTTGGCGGCAGCGAGGTTGGAATCGTCCTCCTGGGACTCAACGTCTGACAACGTGAATGATGGTGTTAATCGATCACTTGGATGATCGACACCATTTCCCACTCGGCTGGCTTGGGCCCTCATCCCCAGATGACGGCTGTACGAAGTTTGGGCCCGATAATACGTCGATAACACATTAATTGTTTGATCAGTGCCTTGATTCCCTCGTCTCACACGATAATTAAGAAACCTCGAACCACTCTGGCTGCGGACATTACCAATCTCATCCCATTAATGGCGAGGGAACAACGCTAAGTCCTGCACCAATCTTTAGCTGACACGTGCTAAGGCTGTCCGGTGCAGCCACCTCCACATATTTCTGTCTAATCATTTAATCATCACACGTGGAAATAGGGATGGCTCATCCTTCAGCTTATTACGAGCCAAGTGACGTAGATATCCTCCAACACCCATATAAATAGTGGGACTGTGTAATGGAAGAGATAAGTAACTTACGCTAGAGAAGCTTTTTCCCAAATAATATCTTTATATTCAATTTTAAGAAGAAGACCCATACTAACTTGACCTTTGGAGGGATCACTGGAGATCACAACTCCACCTTTTCACAGGTCTTCCTCCGGAGCGGGAGAGGTTTTTCTACAACTAAATCACCAGGCATTAAAAGAGAAAGCGGACCCCATTCATTCAGACACTAATCTAACAGTGATTATCAACTGTGTGATCCCAGACATCAACAATACACACACACACACACATAAATCCGAAATCTTACCCTCCTTTATTTTGCATATAAACTAAGTTTTACCGTGTTTACTTTTAAATGTACTCACTTCCAAAGAGTTTCTACGACATCTGTGACGATTACTTTTAGATCCACCCATATTTACTTTTAATCCTACTCAATTTCAGAGTTGATTTCACCTTAAACTCAAAGATTTATCTCCTTTTACTTTTTTTAATTCACCTACTTCAAATTCTTACTATGTTTGTTTACCTTGAAACACAAAGTTTTACCCTAATTTTATTTTTAAACCAATTTCTATGAGAAGTTTTTGGCTATAAGCCCAAAGGTTTTTTTGTTTTAAACACACCCACTTTAGAAAAGGGGTTTCTCCTATAAACACAAAATTTTCCCCCATTTATTTTTAAACCTACAGACCTCAATATTCACTTTAGACTTAAAACACTGTACAATTGCTTTATTTTTTAAGTAGTAAGGTATACCATGTATTTTTAAACAAAATATTTAAAATGTTATTTCATTTGGTTTTTCCACACTTATGCCGCGATATTATGAACAATAGATGAGTTTTTTGCCTATAAACTCAAAGTATTAAACACCCCTCCAACCCCCCTCTTTGGTTTACTTTACAACTCACCAAGTTTTCCAAAATGATTATTTGCATGTAAACGAAAATTTCTCATTATGTAGTTTTAAACTCATCTACTTCTAAACTATTCTCAGATACAAAATACTTCACCAATTTAATTTTAACCTCACTTTACATTTTAGCAGTTTGTTATATGCTGTAAGTTGATAAATTTTTTTAGAGTAACTTGATATATTTTTTAAGTGATTAGGTACACTCTGCATTTTTAAACCAAATGTTTAAACCATTAACTTTTTCACCTTTTCTACACTAAAGCAGCGGTATTGCGCGGGCCAATTTTGCTTGTATATACTAAAACTATTGGCACTTCCACTACAATAGCTACAGTTAAAGTTTTAATAGCACATATGAAAACAATGGGCTTCTTTGTCAAAATCCAAAGATTACACCAATTTCTTTGTAAGCCCTCTTATTTTCAACTTACACTATAGCTATTGTTTATAGCTGAGGCTGTCCAAAAAGCTGATGGGTCTGGACCTGGCCTACACCAAGGTGCCTTGAGCAAAACCCGTCTTGGTGTAGCTCAGTCTAGGACGGGGATGTCAAAGGCTAAAAAAACCAAGTGGTCCATTTTACCCTGAGCCGGCCTAGTATAACGGTAAAAAAAGCTACAAACTAGGCCCAGGCCAAGTAGCCTGGCCCGGTACTTGGCAGACGCCAAACAGCCATAAACACTAGTTTGGGGTATTTTAACCAAAATACCCAAAATGGTAGAAAAAAGGGCCAAAATTAGACGGTATTTGTCATGCCCCAATCACGGGTAATGACCTAGTAGGCAGAAAATTCATAGAGTCAAAAATATAAAGTGTTCTACAAATACTCTATAATTTGTTTTGTTATACATCCATAACCATACATAACACAGATATACATTAAAGTATTGGTCTCATCACAACAACAACAACATCAAAGCAATATTCAAAGCGAAAACAAGTAAAGATATATGAATTGTTCAAAGTTCGAATCCACCAGAAAGACAAACTTCAATCTCTAAAAATAAATATAACTATTGGTTCAAACACGGCTATCAAACACTAGATAAATGTATTACTAGAGATATCATGAAGAATCTACTAAAAATAAATAAGTGATCTAATTATTGTTTATCAGTGCTATTGCATGGCACAACTTCTTTCTCATAACCTACTTATTCAGATACGCCTGGTCCGCTACAGTCAGACTCACTTTATTACCCGAAAAAGGGTGTCCATAAAAAGCTTAGACATAAGGCTAAGCGAGGAAAATATGGGACCTATAAGAATCAAGGGTTAGCTGTACAATAATAATTTTTTTATCAGCTAGATTAGAATAAAAATAAGAATAAAAAGAATGATCATAATTCTTAGATGGACATAACATGTAGTGTTATGCACGCAACACATATAAAAAAACAAAGTATTAAAGAAATTGATTATGTTCTTATTTGGATATGAATTAATTGAGTCTGCTTAAGGTGGTTACACAAATATATACTCATACTCATAATTCGACACTCATATCAGAGTCCTTTGACCAGCCAACCAACCAACTAACTAACCTTAAGTCGCGATTCATCTTATTACTTATCCCTCATCCTCACTGTTATTTAATTTTCACATGTAATGTTATTCAGTAAATCCCAATCCTATGGAAACCTCACATAATCTAGTTAATACTAACCAGAATGATTCAGAACAGAGGTCAGCTACCTAGTCGACCCATGCATTAGGGCTAATTAAATCAGTGTATACTCTATAGTCTAGGATACATGTCTCTGCACCCATTTACATGTACAAAGATTATGGTGTAAGCCCTAGCATGTCAACTCTAGAACTGTTCAATTTATAACAATGTTTATATTATTGTTCATTCGCCTTGAAGTGAGTTATACATTTATTTAACAATGTGCCAAGTTATTCGAGAGATCAAAACACTCCACATATTGTGTAAGTATCTTATTGTACTACTTCTACATCATTAAATAGCCATATACCCTCTTACACATTGTTTAGGAATAGTTATATAGTCTCAACAAACCAAACTGCGCATCAAAAGAGAGTCAATATCAATTAAGAACAAATAAGACAATTGAAATTACAAACAAACATCTACCAAAAACAAATCTAGACATCTCTGATAGCTATTAATAAATTTGGGTTTCGGTTGAACCAAAATCAGATGACTGAACATTATTTCAGATAACTGATGCTAAACCAAGGGGTTAATCCTCTGTGACCAGACATCTGAATTCTGCTGATCTACATGGTTCATCTCTTTCATTGTCCTTTTTTTCAGTGTTTTGCCTTTAGTCTTCTCGTAACTTCTTGAATGTGACTAACACATGTTTGTATCAGTTTTGTGCCCGTTTTACAATTCTATCAATTGTGTAAGGGTCAAAACCTATTAGATCTAATATAAACTTGTAATGCTCATTAGGAAAATAATATCTAAGAACCCTAACATGATTTGCACATATTTCTAGGTTTTTATATCAGAATCAAGGGGAGAAAGATCGAGAAAAACCCTATAAAAGAATAATCAAGTGGAGAAACCACTTGCCCAAATCGATGATCATTTTCTCCTACTGATTCTCCTCCTTTTTTGGCTGATCTCTGTTATAGAACTCTTACTCTAAAGATTTGTTCACAAAAAGAAAAGAAACCCTAAGGAGAAGGGGTATTTATTGGTATTGGACCTATTTGCAAATATTATTTTTTACTCTAATAACCCTCAATGTTATATATACAAACCCCCTTTACTATTAAGTCCAATTCATGATTAATTCATGAATCTTATTTTAGGAAAGTTATACTTTAGGGAATTTTTCCACATCGAGTAGAAATAATTACACAATTTACAAAAATCCCCTCAATTAAATATATAATTTAATTAAAAATCTAGGGTCTTATAGTATTTTCGTCATTTGCCTTGGAGGCTGCCTCTATAAATAGTAGGAGGGGGGTTCATTTAGTTTTTTATCCAAAACTCACTCCTCTTCTCACTTATTACTCTCTAATACTCTCTACTTCTCTCTTCTAAGTTTTAACTCCTTAATTCTCTCAAATATTTCAATAGCTTCCGCCTACGATTTTGACATTTAAGTGTGGAGTCTCTTTGAGAAGATTGAAATCAAAGATATTAATGGAGTTGTTATCGATTAAAAGATGAAACATCCTACATGCGGCGAGAAAATAAATGCTAAACATTCATATTGGACTACCTACCTCAGATGGCATAAGCTAAACCACAGCAAAGGGCAAGGATCGCCCAACCCTACATTTGTTAATCTTTTCTATCACAATCCTCTTCCATAAGTAGTCTCGATATATTCACTTACAATGCAGCTAGAGCAAAATATGTCATCAGGTTTGTTGTACTTAAAAATTTAACCTTTAAAATGATAGAAGATGATGGTTTTGAAGTTATGATTAGAGATTCATTTTGTCCCTCTTTTCAAAAGCTTGCTCACTATACTTGTTAACGTGATATTTACAAATATTATAAAGAGGAAAAAAATAATTTCTTATTTTCAAAGCTTAAATTGTCAATTTTCTCTAACTTCTAATATTGAGACATCTAAACAAAAAATTAGTTATTTATGTATCATATCACACTGGATTGATAACACTTAGCAAATGTTTAAAAGAGTGGTGCCTTTTACTTCATTTATAGATTCACATACTGGAAAAATCTTCTAAGTTTATTAATGTAAGAAATTGGAAAAATTATAAATTTCTAAAAAAATTTTACGCTTACACTGGATAATGCAAACAATAACAATGTAGCTGTAGATTATATCCAAACATTTTTACTACTGCCATGCTCATGTGTATTTTTTCATATGAGATGTATTTCTCATATTTAAATTTAATTGTACAGAGTGCATTTAAGGAAATTAAACCAATGATAGAAAAAGTTAGGGATGCAACTTATTTTATTACTAGTTCCACATTAAGGGTTAAGAGATGGAAATAACTTTATAAAAGAAGTAATGTTAAAGCTAGAAAATTTCCAATAGATGTTGACCATAGGTGGAATTTCACCTATTTAATGTTAAATATGGTAGTAGAATATAGAGCAACCGTAAATGATTTTATTAGTCTGTCTATTTTCTGCCCTTCATATAGTTCTTCTTCTCAATCCCATATAGCTACAATTCATGCTTATGAATGGACAAGTATCACTTGTGAAAAGGAGATGCTTCAAGTCTTATATGAAGCTACTGTTCAATTATCTGGTTATTATTACTCAACCATTACTCTAGCTACTCTACAAGTTTTAAATATTCAAACTTTTTTAATACTAATTGCATGAATGATTATTTTGCACACATGATTACGAAAGTAGAAAGCAAATTTAATAAGTATTTTAGACTAATTCCTATTATTTATGGTTTTGGCATTTTTATTGATCCATGTTTGAAGGATGTTTGTCTTCAAAATCTCATTCATTCTTTATATGGCAATAGATCATAGTGATGATACTCTTACTACTCTTAATCATTATAACACAATCAAACATTTTTTAATTAATTATTTGAAAAGTACAGTGGAACATATAGTTCCAAATTTCAACAGTCATCTGCTATGAGATCTAGCCCTAGTAAAGGTAAGAGTTCTATTCAACTTCAAGAAATATGATGGTAAACAAGCTAACCGAAAGGGATAGTGGATCATCAACAAGGGAAGTTTCTAAACTTGAATAGTATTCATCTGCACTTTTAGTTAAATATACAAATAATGAACCAGACTTTGATCTTTTGTCATGGTGTAAGACACATGGATTGATTTCATATCATGTGCTTTCCATCATGGCTCATGATTCACTAGCAGGGCAGGTTTCTACTATAGCTTCGGAATGTGCCTTCAGCACTTCAGGATGGTTAATTGATGACCATAGAATGGATAGATTCAGATACAATTCAAGCAGTAATGTGCTTACGAGATTGGTGGAGGTCCGAAAAGAGATGTCAAAGCATTGAACAAGTAGCTGCTCATTAAGCACTTGAAGATTTGGAGATAACAAATAAATAATAGAAAATATTTAAAAAATTTAATTGTAATTTTGGAATTTTGTGATGCGATAAATTTCTTAAAAATGTTACAATTCTAAGTGATTAATAATACCATAGAAGTTTTTCTAATTTTTTAAATTCTATAAAATTTACAACTTGTAATTCTGAGTGATGAATAATAAAATAGAATGTTTTTGCCAAAAATTTCCTTTTTTTTGAAATTTCTTTAAAAAAGTATAAAAAATAAAATTTGACTAGGCTACCTGGTGTCTGGCCCGGGTAGTACCCAGACTAAGATCCGACTAGGCAAGATTCATTTGCCTTACTCAAGCTTTGGCCAGCCCATTTAGACACCCCTATTTAGAGCTATAATGGAAGTTCCAAAAGCTTAGTATGGATAAAAATAGTGGGTTTCTTTGTCAAAACCACAAGCTTACACCAGATTATTGTTAAGCCCACTCTTTCAAAATCACTCTTAGTCCCAAATACTTGATAAACCAAAATAGTTAATTATAATAAGGCCTATCAATTTAGCCTATAAAGTGATACATTCTGACCAATAAGGCCTAAAAAGTGACGCCAGCGACAATAACACCTATAAATTAACACAGTTAACCACTTAAACCTACTCCGGTCGCTGAAATTTTGATTTGTGCAAAACAATTATGAATTTTTGCATATATACCCGTTATATCTCTCACACTTACATACTTACACTCTAAATTTTAAAATATTTATAAAAAATTCCTCTTTTTCTCTCCCCCCTCTCTCTCTCCCCCTCTCCCCCACCCATCTCTCTCTCCCTCTCCCACCATCATCTCCTTCATCCTTTTTCTTCTCCCCTCTATTACATCCTCTCCACTTTTCTCCTTCCCAAAATACTTTCTCCCATTTTCTCCTTCCCAAAACTCTCTCTCTCTCTCCCCCCTCCCTCCCTCCCCCATCTATCTCTCTCTCTCTCGCTAATTAGTGATCTTCAATCTCTCTTTGAAGATGCCGAAGTTTTCTCTAGAGAAAGAAATGCCAAATGAAACCAAAAACCAAGTTTGCACGTATGTTCTTGCCTCTTCTTGCGTGTATGTCTCTACCTCTCAAATGAACAACTTCCCCTCCTCTTATAGGCTGAGAGAGAGGAGAGAGAGAGAGAGAGAGAGAGAGAGAGAGAGAGAGAGAGAGAGAGAGAGAGAGAGAGAGAGAGAGTGTGTGTGTGTTAATGGCCTACCTAAGAGTAGAGTAAGTGGCTATTAATTTAGGAGATAGTGGGAGAACTGTTTCCCCTTGAAAATAGCTCTTGAAACGGCTAATTGGCGAAGTTCGCCAATAACATTATGTGCAAGGTTCACTGAGAGATCTTAGGCAAAGTTCGCTGAAGGGTGGGCAGACCACTTTCCCTGAAATGTGGGTGACATGGCCCACATGGGTCTCAAAGTTTGTTTTAGGAAAACTTCGCTTACAGCTTAGCTTCATTTTGTGCAAGTTTCGCTCGAATGAGCCGGCAAAGTTCATTTTAAATGAACTTCGCTTAGAGCTTGGACGAGCTTCGCTGAGACTTGGGCGAGCTCCGCAATGGCTCATGTTTAGGCCATTTTTATGACCTAGCTAAGTGTTTAGCCAATGTGTGTCCACTTCTTGAGCTTGCATTATACTTCAGGTGTCAGATATATGATATTTTCACTGAGTACTAGTCTAGGGTTGAGCTTGTATTTTTTGACCATCTACAAGAGACCCTCAAAGTTTTTGAGATCCTACTTTTGGTTTGTAACAGGGATCAAAATACTTAGGGTAACGGCCAGAGGTGTATTGTTGAACGTAGCTTGATTTGTCTTGTTTTAGGTTAAAACTTGTCCTTATTTGTCTACTTGGTTGCCGGAGGTGTACTATTGAACGTGGCTTCCTTTGTCGTAGATTCATTTTGATTGAAGACTCAATGTTGTTTGCATCCGTCCAATCCTATGTTTGGAATGTGGTTCGTGTGCCCTACCCTTAGGGAAACGTTTAGAGAATGGCGATGCTCAGTTGACTCTAAATGTTAGTGAAGTTTGCCTTACTTTAATAATGTGGGTGAAGTTTGCTGGTTGGCGATGTTCACTAGCTGGCGACAGTCACTATTTTGCAATAGTCATCCAGATCCTTGCCTTTGGATTTGCACCATGATTTGTGGCTGTGATTTTTCTTTGGCGGTCAAAGTTTTGGTGGGATTCGCTAGGTTGTGCTAGGATTTAGGCTAGGTCTTAGCTTCTTTGTTCGGTCCAATCACTTCTCGTGAGTAGTGGATTTTTTTTAGAAGTTGGAAAAGTTGATTTTGGGAAGGCTTATAAATAGCTCCACATTCCTTTTCTACATCATCTTCTTTTCCATGCCTAAGTCTCCTTGAGACCGACTGGAGATGTTCTTCGACAAAGGAGCTAAAATCAAATAGCTCTAAGAGGAGCTGGCCCAAATGAGAGGTGATCAAACAGAGAAAATCATTGTGCTCCGACAATTGGTGTACCTGCTTTTGACTGAGAAGGCTACACTAGATCAAACTCTCGAGAACAAGTCGAAAGCTTGGAGCAAGCTGAATCACGATAAGGACGCTTAGAGCTTTGAGCATCGAGCTCTGTGTAGAATCATTCCAAGGCTGAGATGGCAGCTGAAGAAGGACCCTTGGATCTCCATAAGCGAGGAATCTGAGAGCGATTAGGTCTCACAAGTGTGGACCTAGAACGTAATTAGATGTCGTTTGGATTCCTCAGTCTTGACTTCAAAGTTTGTTGACAAGAATTGACTTTTTTCGCAATCTTTTTCGATTGGGAAGAAATGGAGCTTGGCTTAGCTCCTCTGCTTTTTCTTTTTCCTTTTCATCTCTAATAAAGGAACAAGGGCAGTTCTTGCTTTGTTTCTCTTCCTCTTTGCCTTTTGACTCCTGTTGAGGTTGGAGGAATGAATGCGCACTATCTTTGTAATTGGAGAGTCTGAGTTTCACCTTCATGTAGTAGAGTTAAATAAACTCTTTTCTAAAATTGTCTATCTTTGTGTACTTGATCTGTGCGTGCTTTACTTTTGATGCAAAACTTGAACCCTGCATGTGAGTTCTTATGTTGGAAGCGGAGCTCAGGTTTCATTGTACTGGCGAGAATCGTCGAAATGAGATTCGCCAAGTGAAGTCTCAAACAGATTAAATTGAATTTTCTTAATTTGGAGACTTGGGCGAAGTTCACTAACTTCTTTTGGCAAAGTTCGCTTCAATGTTAAGCCGGTTAGCGAATCATTTACTTTTGTGAACTTGGGCAAAGTTCGCTAAGTCTGTTGGGCAAAGCTCGTTATGAAGATTTAAAACTCAAATCTTTGATTCTTGTGCTTGAAATTGCGGTGAAGGTTGCTCTCAAGCAAAGTTTAGAGGGAGATTTCTAGCAAAGTACAGAGCAAGATTCTTGGTGACGTTCAGGATGAGATTCTCAGCAAAATTTGGGGCGAGATTCTCAGTGAGGCTTGATGCAAGCCTACAAATAAGATTGTTTGTCTTCTTTATTTTCTCTACTATGATTTCAAACCCTAGACCTCTCAAACCCATCGGAAATCTAAAATTCTTCAACTTTCTTTCCAATTCTCTTCGATGGCTCCCCCTTATTAGATTGCTAGAGGGAAGAAAGTAGCTAACAAGCCTTGCCAACCATGGGCGACATGGCACCGCCATAACTCGAGATGGCATCAGGTAAATTTTAAACCAATCAATAGTGGTCTCTTTGGAATTGCCTAAAACAGCCCCCATCGGGCTTCAATAGTGTTCTTAGAGTACTCAAACTTGTTTTGCCGCCAATGGCGAGGCTCTCATGACCACCTTTGCTCTTATTTATGAGTTTCACTGGTGACGGTGAAGCCTTAATAGTAGCCATCAATGGCACTTAATATGGCGAACTTCACCTCTCAAGCGAAGCTCGCTATCTTAGCCTATTGGGCGAACTTCGTTTAAGCGAGGCTTGCCAATCTAGTCCTTTGGACTTCTGAGCGAACTTTTCTATAAGTGAGGTCCGCTAGTCTTAATCCACTTAGATTTTGAGCGAACTTCACCTGAGTGGGGTTCGCTAACCCAATTCACTTAATTTTTTGAGTGGGTTTATTTGTCATGCTGCAGTTCACTACTGTTAATTTGAACTTTGCCTGTTTGGTCGACACTTAGATGAATCTTTTGGAGCTAGTGTTAGGATAATTTTTGCTCCTGAGCAAGCTTCACCTAGCAAGACTTGATGAGCTTCGCTGGTGGGCTTCAAATACTTAGTTGATTTTTGAGTATTTGTCTTCTAACCTGCTTTCCCCCTTTTTTGAGTAGTTGTTCTGGCAAATACACCTATCAACCATCATAACCACTTCGAGCATAATGGGACTTGCGACTCTATGATTAGGCATGTTTTTAGTGGGGACATTCCTCTATTTCTCGAGAGTAGCAGTCAAGAGCGAATTGAAACGATTCATCTCAGAAGCGCATGTATTTTGAGGGAACTTATCATAGATGCCAAGTTTTCTATCCAAAAGACGATTAGTTGGGGAAACCTCAATTGTTTTTCAGTGACAGTATTCCAGGGGGTACTTCAGTATTCAACTAGGAAAAGAGCGCTGGTACTACATCTAGGGGACCATTGTTATTACCTACCAGGGATAAAATGAGAAGTATCATTCATGTACTTGCAACACCTAACAGTTCCTCGCTTGATATGTTTTGCTCTTACCTACAAGGAGGACAGTGTGAAGGTGGGTTCCATGAAGTACGATGGTGGCTTTCGATAAGAAGGACTTTTCTGGGTTAGCATCGTGGGCCTTCATCCTGGCTTTGTTAAAGACGATGCTCCTGTCAATGAAGTTCCCATAGTCCCCAATGTGTTCGGTCATCCACTTGCTGACATTGATGCTTAGTACCCAGAAGAGGATGCTAAGTTTCCTGGCTGGATTAGATCAATGGACACCAAGTGGTGAACTCATTTAATCAATTACACTCTCACCATTTTTAGGGAGAGTTTGACAAGATTGGGGCTCTATTATGCAGTACGAGCCTCTAAGTACGGTGTGGAGGTTTGTGCACTGGTATTATACAGTATTTTAGAGCTATATAATATTAATAGTAACACTTTCTTCACTCCGCCAGGGGTAATGGGGATAGCTTTGCATGAGATGTTTGAGGTATCTCAACTGCTTATGGGGGAATAGCAATATGAAGAGTTCTTCCCAACAAATGCAAAGTTAGCGACTATGAGCCACAATGTTCATCTTGGTGAAGTGTTTCGGGAACTAGTCTGTCATTTCCACATTTACCACCAGACTGTTGCACATGCCACACACGGTCCTCATGTTGTTCATGTACCTTGGGCTGAATATTTATTCGATCTCTCTAGTCACCAATCCCGAGGAAGAAACCAGGATCTTCAAGAATGGTCCTATAATCTACACAGCCAAATAAGACGAGTGTGGGTTTCATGCAAGGGATTCTTTCGAAAGCTTTCATCATCAAGCTAAAGAACCCATTTCCCAATAAGATTTACTTGCGGGTTTCCTATCAATGTAGTTGAAAGGTTGCATCATACCCTCTCAGCCGAAAGATTACATCTCTATTAAGGTGTTATACCCTGCCACGATGATCACTCATGGATATAGCTTGACTTTGCTTCATGTAGAATATACTTTATCGGACCAACGCTGAGCCTGCGTCTAAGAAGTGAACACCCATAGGCTAAAAACTTCAGATGGGCTCAAGCATCAACCTATGGTACGCTACAGTGAAGTTCACTTGGATCACATGTGAATATCACTGCATTCGAGCTAAAGAGAACCTGAGTCTGAGTTAATCCTCAAGGCGGACTTAGGGTCGAGTCAAAAGGCATCATCAAGTTGGACTTTGAGTCCAAGTTGAAAGGAGTCTCCAATTTAGATTTTGGGCTGAGTCGAAAGGGGTCCTTAAGTCAGCTGAGTCAATAAATGAGTTTAAGTCAGATTCTGAGTCAAATAAAAACTTATTAGCAAAGCTCGTATAAACTATAGCGAAGCTCGCCCAAGTCATAATGAAGCTCGCTCTCAAGACTAAGTCAAAGTGAAGCTTCAGGCGAAGTTCACCTAAAGTGAGCTTCGCCCAAATAGTCCACATGGACCACGTAGCAAAGTTTTTTGAAGCCACAGTGAAGTTCACCGAAGCCGCAATGAAGCTCGCAGAAGTCACAAGGAACCTCACCTAAGCGAGCTACACCCAGTCGCCCATGTGCGCCACATAACCCACATTCCAAAGAAAGTGGAGTACCTCCATTCTGTCAAAGTTTGCTCATAGCTGTTATTGGCAAACTTCAACCATGGCCGTTATTGGCAAATTTTACCCATGGCTATTGTTGGCGAACCTCGCCCATAACCGTTTTTAGAAGCTACTTTTAAGGAAACGGTTCACCCACTAACTCGCCCATCAAGGAGAGTTAATGACCACTAGCTCATCCATTTAAAGGAGAGTTAATGATCACTAACTCACTCATTCAAGGTGAGTTAAGGCCCACTAACTCACTCCTTAATGCTTTTAAGCCTATAAATAGTCATGATCAACATGAAGCAAGAAGACAAAGGAAAACAATCTTGGGGCTAACATTATCTTGGCTAGACTCTTTGCCATTAGGGGGGAGAGAAGGGGGGGAGGGGGGGAGAGAGAGAGAGAGAGAGAGATTCAAAGGCTACATTGACAAAAGCCCATCTCTTCTCTATTCTCATTAATCTTCATAGATCATTATCATCGGGTAATCATTTAGCCCAATCAATGATTTAGCCCAATCAATGATCCTTGTGAGAAAGGATTCATTCTCTTCCGCTGGTCATCTAGCTTAATCAACAATCCTTGTGAGAAAGGATCTGTTAATATCTCTTCATCTAGAGAAGACTACACTATCTTTCGAGAGATTACAGATCATCAATTAGTGAAAAACCCATCATCCTAGTTAGACCATCAATGGAGTACAAGATCGATACTCCATCAGCATACAAAAAAGAATCCTAGGAAATATAAATTTTTTCACTATTTTATTGTAATATTTTTATTATAATCTGTGTCAATTGCAATACAAAAGATCCAAAATACTTCCCGCGATGGTCAACTGCATTCATCATGGGTTAAGGATGTTGGCCACCGAGTATCTCAGCCAAGAAGAGAATTGCCTGTGAGATACCGTCCCAAATCCTCGAGTAGAACTACCATACACTTATCTGGTGGTATCACATTCACTTCACTGTTCCTCGCTCATGTCTGCTGATATCGAGCGTGAAGAAGGAGTCTCATTGCTCCAGAGATATGAGCATGCAAGATGGCTTATCAAATACATCACGGGATTCACCGGATCATACAAAACAAGGAGCATTACCGTCTTCATTGTTGTATCCCTAAAATTGCTGATGCTAATCCTCAGGAAAAGTGAAAAGATAGTTCCGGTGCAGAAGGATATACCTTTTTGACTAGTAGTTATTTTAATTGCTTGGTCAATGTTAGACTAGGTCATCTTATTGCTCGATTAAATGGGACCGAGTGTTCCTACTTGCCTTATCGATTCACACAGTAGTTTGGGCACGATCAACTTTACATCGGTAGCCAAGTTACATGGTTGCTGCACTCGTGGAGTCTTGTCAACGGAACATGTCCTTGGTATCACTTTGCCGTTAGTGCTATTGGAGCCACATTCATGCTCTCACAATGTCCCTAACTATTATACGACGTTAGGATTTTGTAAGTGGTATAGCGCTGTGAATGTTCCCAACTCTAACTTTCAGGTGAACAAAACTAATTTGCAATGGATCATCCGAAAGTACAAGGAGGCTTCTAGGAAGGGCTCCAAGAGAGCTCCCAGACTTTAAGAATACGTGGCAGAGGCTGGGTTAGAGGATGAAGAAAGCTCGGGGTTGCCAATCGAACAATCGCTACCACAAAGATTTGTTGGTATTAGCATTCAAGAAATAACAGACTCAACTGTTTATCAAGGAATCACCAGTAGAGGGGCTCGTGGGAAAAGACCATTACAAGTCCAACACCCACAGGAGCCATCAAAGAAGCAGTGAATGGAGCAACCAGGTCACGCACTAGAGGGCCCTATAAAAATAAGCTAGGATCCTCCTACTATTTCGACATAGGAACCTGTGATTAAGCTTGCAGTGGCTTTAGGTAAGTTTCATTCATATCTTTAGTTTGGTTTGGTAGATACACTTGAGTGACGCGTGCTTCCCATTTGTAGGTAAGGAGCCTGCTTTTGCCGATCAAGAGGATTTAGACAATGAAGAGAGGGTCAATTGTCAATTACGAGAACGGTACCTACTTCACGGATCGAGATGACACTAGTTTTGAGGGTGATATAGGTGAGTCCTCCTACATCCCAGGGATGATCCTTTTTTATTAGGTTTGTGTAGTTTCTTTATTTTGATCACTGACACTTTGTTCGCTTTCTCATAGAGGATGAACTTGAACTAGAAGCTAGTTCAGAAGCAACTCTCATGACCATTTCTATAGAGGCGAATCTGAACTGGCTACTGGTGCAATAGAAATCCCCGAACTTGAATCTGAGTAGGAGGTTGATATAGCAGCAAGTCCCACACCTGTTTCTGCTGTGCGACGCAAGCTGATCATTGCTGAGTCTTCTGCATCCGATGGTGATGACGTACCAATCTTTCTGATCCCACACGGAGTTGGTGTGGTGGTCCCACCAAGCCCTGAGCCTCATTTTGAAGATGGACCTATTGAGGCGGGGGACAAATTGATTGAGCCAAAGGTCGCAACTACTAGTTTTTAGATGCACCAGTGGATGTGACAACAACGTTGACATTAGTCATACGGTCCTTTGAACTACTTGTTGTGACAACTCCATCTTCTTCTACTATGATGGACATTTTGAACCTGATGGCTTCGTTCGTACCATTCTTCTTGCCGGGTGGTGATCAAAGTCAAGCTTCACTGGCTACTCGTCCGACTGCAATTGATGCTTTAATGGTCTCAATTGAGGCAAGCCCTTCAAGTTGCATGGAGATTCCTTAGTCTCCTGATTCCAATTATGTGGTTGAATTGGAGATTTAGATTCTGATTGAGAATTTGATGAAACTCTTTAACCAAAGTGTTAATAATGCGTTGGCTATGGGGAGGAGCTAGTCTTCTCGTACTATTTGCTTGTTATGGAATCAACTCGGCATCCTTATATCAATTGCTGGCATTGAACATGCTGATCTATACAAGAGAGTGATTGATGAGACCAAGCTTCACTTTCAAGGATTGCAATGCCTACTCGAGGCTGACATTGCTGCTACCGTAGAACTCAAGTGTTGTTGTCCCGCGGTGAAATGCTAGGAGCTTGAAGAAGCCACTTGTAAGGAGATGGGTGAGATCTGCAAAAGGCTCCAAGAGTTGACAGCTTATCTTGCAGACGTTGATGGTAAGCGTATAGAGATTGACAGTGTCATCCTTGAACAGGAAGCTACCATCAACGAGGCCAAGGCCATTATATCCAAAGCTCAAGTTGGGCTGGAAGCTGCTCAAGAACAGAAGAAGGAGCTTGAAATCAAGTCTTCTGAATTGATCACGGAGCAAGCTCTCAAAGCATCTCAACTTTGAGCTGAAGAGGCTAGATTAGAGGCTGTCAACGTTCAAGCCATTCCCATTGATCTAGAAGTTCTGAAGGAACGAGCTGTCAAAGGTGCTCTTGATGTCGGGGATGCTGAGATGGCCAAGCACATTGAGCGCATCAAATCCTTATCTCATCAGTAGTCTTCCTTTTGTAATAGCTTAGCTCTTCCATTGATAATAAAGAACTTTTGCCATTTAGCTCTATATGGGTATACGGTAGAGGTGTAATGCTAACATATCATATTGATAAATTTGCTGGGGAGGAAGGTGACAAAATCAAACCGATAGAGGTATTATGTTAACGTATTAGGTTTTGTTGAGTTGGTACTGTTCAGAGGTGTAATGTTAACATTACAGTACTAGAGTATTTGATAGATGTGTAATGTTAATGTGTCAAATAGAACATCTGATAAAGATGTGATGTTAACTAGTCGGGTTCAAAAGAGTCCAGAGGATAACTACCATTTGGAAGTGTAGTGTTAACTTAACGGCAAGAAATCGATGAAAGTGTAATGTTAACTAACCAAATTTTCTTTTGACAAAGGTAGGTTGATAGAGGTGTAATGTTAACCAATCAAATATAGAAAGACAAGTCGACAAATGTCTAATATTAACTGATCGATGTAATATTTCGATAGAGATGTAATATTAACCCATCAGATCATTAGGAAAGCAAACTGCTCAGAGGTGTTGTGTTAACATGATGGTAGTAAGGTACTTAGAGTCAAACAGAAGTGTGGTGTTGACTTGATGACTCATTGGGGATTTTATTGAGGTTTTAGATGAAGATGATCAATAATGTAGGTCACAGGCGGAAACTTAAACGTGACTGACAACTCCGAGGGGAGATGAAAAGGACTTATATCAAGGGTAATATTTCTTGAGAAACTTTCCATTGATTAGCACCATGAGCCTATTGCCATTTGGGTCAATTAGGAGATATGCTCCATTTGAGTAGACTGTCTCTACTACACATGGGCCTTCCCATTATGGTTGGAATTTATCTTTAGTTTTGTGTGTCATGACCATAGGCTGACGAACAGCTATGACCAAGTCACCTTCTTTGAGGGATCGTTAAGATCTGAGACTTTCTAGTTCTTGAAGACACTTTCAATGGTGTTCTTCAGTTGTCATTTTCTCGATCAGAGCGATCCTCAATGACGACATTTGTATCTCTAGTGATATTATAGCTTCACAACAGAACACCAATGAGAAAGGCGTAGCGCCTGTGGGAGTGCTGACTGTTGTGCGATAAGTCCATAAATACTCTTTGAGCTTTTCATCCCAATATTGTTTGTTGGAGGAGACGAATTTCTTCAAAAGCTTGATGATAGTTTTGTTGAAAGCTTCAGCAAGGCCATTAGCAACAAAGTTATATGGTGTAGAAGCCACATCTTGAATTCAAAACTTGTCACAAAATTTGAAAAATGGTCTCCTAATGAACTGAGGACCGTTGTCATGGACAATCCTCTGGGTGACACCAAATCGGTAAATGACGTAGTGTTTCAAAACTTGACGACGTTAGAAGTCTTGACCTCCCTGAGCGGAATAACTTTGGCCCACTTGGAGAAGTAGTCAGTGATGGCTAAAATGCGTCGATGGCCTTTAGCAGATGGTGGGCTAATTGGCCAAATAATATCCATTCCCCACATCTTTAACGACCATGAGGCAATAGTCGGATGTAGTTCTTCTGGAGGTTAATGTAGGAAGTCAGCACAGAATTGACAAGCACGACACTACTTTCTATAGGTGTCTACGTCGGCAATTATCGTTGGCCAATAATAGCCTAAACGATAGAGTCAGTCTTGAAGTTTTAGACCGGGTTGATGAGCTCTACACATACCGTCATGAGCCTCCATAAGTGCCTTTCGGGCTTCGCTTGCTGACAACCATCGGAGTATGCCATCAATAGATTGGTCTATGTAGCGGAATCATTGAGGAAGCGTGAAGCTCTTCTTTGAATGGAGATTACTTATTTTGGATCGTCTGGCAATATACTGTGCAAGACATAGTCAATAATCGGATAACACCAATCATTAAGTTTGAAGTGGGCTAGCATGACAAGCACCTCATTAGCTTCCAAGATCTATTTTGGAGAGCATAACTGATGGCTGGCTACTGTAATTTGCTTGATAAACTTAGAAGTCAAAGCAAGAGTAGTTGTGAGTGATGCCAAGGCATTAGCATGAGTATTCTCGAGGTGGGCTACATAATTGTTATAGAAGCTTTCAATGATCAAGTGAGCTTCAGTCCCACTTCATGGTAAGGTATGAGGTCATTGTGTCAGACGTCATATTCTCCTGTTATTTGATTAACGATTAATTTGGAATCCCCGTGGGCTTCTAGGTATTTCACCACCATGTCTTGAGTGAGTTACAAACGAGTTATGAGGGCATTGTACTCAGCCATATTATGAGAACACGGCTCAGTTAGTGAATATGCATGAGGAAGGACATGGCCGTGGGGATCAATAAGCACTTCCCCCACTTCTACGATGATCATCCCTTTATAATTACGTCGTGATGTGCCATCAAAGTAAAGTTGCCACACTTGGTGGCCCGAGATGATATTTGATTCAAAGACCTCATTTGGAATATCCTTGTAAAGTTTAAAAGACTCAGGGATGGGATGATCTACCAAAAAGTTGGCAATTGCTTTGCTTTTAACTGCTTTCTAAGGTACAAATATCATGTCGTACTAAGAGAGCAGTATCACCCATTTTGCTAGTGTAGAATTCAGAGACCCAAGCTTTGTCATGAGTATTCGTAGGAAATTGACTCTTGAGATGACATGGATAGACTGGCTAGTTAAGTAGTGCCACATCTTCTGGACTGCAAAAACTAGTGCTAGGCATTCTTTCTACACTGGTTTGTAACGATGTTCCACGCCTATCAAAGTTCGACTAAGATAATATATGCCTTGTTTGTGTCCATCGTCATTCTTTTGAGTGAGAAGTGCTCCTAGGGAATGATCCATAGCTCTAACATTAATCAGGAAAGGCTTACCTGATACTGGTGTAGCTAGGACGGGTGGCTTCATGAGATATTTTTTAATTTCATCGAAAGCTTTTTGACGAGCATCATCCTAAATAAATAAAATTCCTTTCTTCATTAAACTCAAAAATGGTTGACATTTTTCAGTATGTTAGCTATAGACGTACAGATGTAAACTAATCATCCCTACAAACCACTGAGTTCTTTGAGATTTCTTAGAGGCAGCATCTCTTGTATGGCTTTCACTTTTTCTAGGTCGACATGTATCCCTTTTATATTACAATAAATCTAAGGAATTTTCTTGATGATACTCCCAAGAAAGACTTAGTTAGGTTCATCTTACGCTGGTGTGTTTGTATGATTTCGAACACTGTTCTCAAGTCATTGACATGATCTTCTTTGCGATGACTTTTGATTGCGAGGTCATCAACATAGCACTCTACCATTTTGCACAATTTCTCATGAAAGCTCATGTTCATCGCATGTTGGTAAGTTGTTCCAGCATTTTTCAGACCATAAGGCATTATTATATAGTCGTATACCCCCAAGGGTCTTCTGAAAGTTGTATGCTTTTGATCATCCGAATGCATCTTAATTTAGCTGTAATCAGAAAAGCCATCCATGAATGACATTCTCTTAAACCCACACATATTGTCAACCATAACATCCGTGATAGGGAGAGGGAACTCATCTTTTAGACAAGCGAGATTGAGATCCCTAAAGTCAATATAGATCCAGATTTTGCCATTCTTTTTCATCACCATAACAATATTGGCTAGCCAATCCAGCTATTGCTCTTCAAAGATGAACTCGCACTCAAATGAATTTGCAGATTTTTTTGTTTGATCTGCTACATCACGCGCCATTGTTGTTGCTTGACTGGCTTAATGTTAGGGTCAATGTTATGGTGATGCATGGCCACATCTGGATCCGAACTAGGCATTGTTCATGGGGAAAGTTGGTGTGATTGTCATTGATTGTGAATCCGTTACAGCTGTTGGCTTTCATAACGAAATTCAAATAAAAATTGCCTTTTATAAGGCTTACAATGAAAATCAACAAAGATTACAACTTTTTAACCCTAGCTGAACAAACGCGGGATCCGTTTATCGGATCCTCGCTCGCGTGGGATTTTGGCCTGTGCCGGGGACTTTTTTATCCGTCCGTGGATCGCCACGTGATCAGATCTAGGTGCTAGATCTACAGATCTATGGTGATTATTTTGGGAAAGAAATAATCTCAGACGAGGATCAACTCACGAAGGAGATGATCACCGGAGTGGGTAAAATTGACAAAGCGAAGTCACGCATGAACCTTGAGATTAAGACAAAGCTTAATCTAGAGGGTGGATGTGATAGATCTGACATGGACCCACCTTGATTTTGGTCTTGATCTACTATGAATCTCCTCGTCGCTGCATGGATCTGAGTTGTGACGCGTTCTTCACTTGCATGAGATCTAGATTTGAATTTTCTTCTTTGCCGATGCTCGGATCTGTGCAAAAGCTCTCGCGAATCTCAGCCACAGACTCAAAAAATTCCAACCCCTGAACTGAGGACCCCCCTGGCCTATTTATAGGCAAATGAGAGAGAGGGGAAAACGGTTATGGGTAGCTTGTGGCTCGGCCTTGGCCGAGACTTTCTCGGTCTTGGATGAGTTTTCTCAACTTTTAGCCTTGTTCGCAACCTTGTTCTGGTGATTTTTGAACCTGGTTCATCTAGTTGCCTCGATTCTCGAGCTCGGTTGACTATTTCGTCAATTCTGGAATTTGGTTGACTCAGTTTCGTCGTCGTTCGAGTCTGGTTTATCCCATCTTGTTGACATTTAAATTCGGTTAATTTGTTTTGTCAAAACGCGCTGATCTAAATCTTCGTCATTGGATTTATTCCACGATTCATCGCTTCACTGACTTGCATGCCTTGTCGATTCACTTCATGCGTTCGTCGACTTGCTTTATGCATTTTGCAGCGCGGTTACGTCGTCGGCGGTTCTTTGTCGCATCGTCAGCTGGGTTGTTGATTGCCAATCCATCGTCATGAGTAACGTTTGGGCACTGATAGGCAATTGTTAATGCCTACAGATACCCCTTCCAAAGTGTTTCAATCTCGATCTTTTTTAGACAAGCCTGTGATACTTTGCATATGATGGGCTCCAACCTTCATTAGGTATAATAGAACCTGAGATAAGCTTCAGAATTTGATCTCTCCAATCCTTTCAAATTCTCCAGTGCTTTGTAGGATAGCTGAAGGCATCACGGCGCTGCATTTTTTGTCTGACCGTTGTTAGAATCTTGAACTGAAGCTGATTGAGTTGACTTAATTTTGACTCGTATCAGTGAGTTGTCGTTCAACTGACCACCAAACTTTTTCTGAGACTCCTCTGCTGATCGGAGAATTCTTCATTGCGACGCGTTGATCGGCGTCAAAATTTCTTAGGAATCTAACCTTTGATCGGCGAATTCTTTGGCGATGATGCGTTGACCGATGTCGTCATAATTTCTATTTTTCGGGCTTTCGGGTTGGGAGATCCAATTTGTGCTTGTAGACTCCCAGTGATCCATCGGTGTCATCGAGTTATCCTTAAGAATATTTTATGAAAATAATCTCTAAGAACTTCTCGACCAAAATATGAAATAGTTTATACTTGTATACCTTTTTGGAATATTCCCGGGACTTGAATTAATTGAACCGGACATGAAGCAGCCTTCATGAGGCAATAATTTTGCTAAAAAAATGTCCGGGATCTCTCAGATATGTAGGGGAGAGGAGGAGCCAATTAACGGGCTGATTTGGCACCGTTTTGGCATCCGGATAGGGCTCTAATTAGAATTCCTAATTAGGGTCTGATTAGAGTCTAATTGGAATTGGTTTGGGTCCACCTGGGGCTGTTATAAAAAGCCCCTCTCCTGCTTTTCCTCTCTCCTAGGCCGCCCCCCCTTGCTTTTTTCCTCTCTTGTTTTCCCACCTTGTGTCGCCTCGTCTCCTTTAATTTGAGATACATTAGCGACAAGATCCCCTTCACTTTTTCTCAGGTAAACCCCCCTTAATCTATGGATAGATGTACAAGGTTAAGGCTTTGATATAAAATTAGGGTTTTGATCACAATTAGGGTTTTGATCAAAAAAGAAAAGCTAGGGTTTTTGAAAAAAAAGATAATTCTCTCTCTTCTTTTTCTTTTCTTCTTCTTTTTCTCTTTCTTCTCTTTTTTTTCTTTTGTCTTTTTTATCCTTCTTC
>JBAKGM010035648.1:0-19323 GCA_037177215.1 Asparagus racemosus
ATCCTTGACGGAAACTTACTAGACCAACATCCTAGACGGAATTCCGTCTAGGATGTTCAACGTAGACGGAAATCTGAGTATTCTAGACGGAAAATTCCGTCTAGAATGCTACGTTTTTTACTAGTGACGTAACTCAAATAAAATATCAATCAAACAAATATTTAGATAACGTTACGATTTAAAGAACTAATCTCGGATAGAAAATAATTAATTTTATTTCTGAAAATATTTGTAACCTAGACGTGATAGGAAAGCCATTGTAAATATGTCAATTTTTAAAATTATAACTAATTGACAACTCATCATTTGAATTTGAAAATTCTATAATTATAGATAATAGATAATTACGGGAAAATCCACTCCATATCCTAACAATCTCAAATACCAAAATCATATATATAGACTTTTGCCACGTCCAAACCCTCTCAGCTTGAATACAGCAAGTTAAATCTCAATTCTTAGTATTTTAGATTGAGTTTGATTAGCATCTTGAGTATTAGTCCTTATTTATTCGTGGCAAGTGTTTTATTTTTATTTGTTCTATATTTTTTTTTTCTATTTGTTGTGTTTCTATCAGAATTCTTACATTTTCAATGTTAATGGGGTTTTAATTTTTAGGAGCAAGGATCACTCGGTAATCTTGGGTACGTATTAAAATTCTTTATTTTTCTATGTTATTTCTTGTCTTTATTTAGAGTTTTATGAAAAAGATGTGCTCAACTTTTGCTATGTCTAATCCATCTCGGCTTCAATACGTTAAGTTAAATCTCAATTCTTTGTTCTTTAGATTGAGTTTGATTAGTATCATGAGTATTAATCCTTATTTATTTGAGGTAAGTATTTTATTTTTATTTATTTTATATTACTTTTTCATTTGTCGTGTTTCTATCAAGATTCTTACATTTTAATGATAATTGGGTTTTAATATTTAGGATGCAAGAATCATTTGGAAATCTCAAGTGCGTATTGAAATACTTTAGTTTTTTATGTTTATTCTTGATTTTCTTAATTAGGGTTTAATTTTTCACTTGAAAATTGGAAAGCTCTTTAACATTTAAAGAAATTGTAGTTTAATCCTCCATGTATTTAATTTGATCATTTGCAAATAGCTAGATATTTGGGACCTTAACATTTTTGTGCAAAAAGTTAGTTGGCCTCAAATTTCTCCTTTTTTTGTGATTTCTTCTAACATTTATTTGATGAATATTCTTCAGGCATTGTTAATTGTTAAATTCTATTGGCAAAACTTCAGTGGACTAACAAAATATCATTGAATTTATTTGTTTGATAAGATGATATCTTTAAATTTGCTGATTGACATAAGATATAAGAGGGAGAATTTTTATTTTTATCTTATTATAATATTTCGTGTTATTTGGTATAATTTTTTTCTCGGTTTTATTATGTAACAAAATATTATTGATTTAATTTTTTAACATAAAGATACAAAGAAGGATACCTAATATTGCTAAATATAAATTTTTTTGTTTATTTGGTAATCCAAAATATTGAGATTTATTGATTTGTAAATTAATATCTTCAAACATGATTAAAAGATATTGAATTATTTAGGAAATAAAATTTTACATTTATTTGGTAACAAATAATTTTGACTCTAATTGATTATTATTATGATATGATGATGATTCTATAATTAAACTTTCCTAAATTTTGTTTGTTTTTCTAGGTGACTTTTATTTTATTATTTTTTAAGAAAATAAATATCAGGCTTTTAGGTAATAATATATTGTTGATTTCTTTTTGAAATATTATGATATATTGAGTAATGATTATTTATCAAAGAAGAACTGTTATTAATTTAGTAGTAACTTTGACAAAAATGATAAAATGTTAATATATACAATAAATATATTTCTTATATAAAGAAATCTCAAAATAGATACTAAAAATTTAAAGGGACTTTCTAATTATTTGGTGTTCTTTCCAAATCATGATTTTTAAATGTCTAAAATTTGGTAATAATATTAGCTAACGAAATTTATCAAAATGTTCAGCTTTATCCATACAATATTATCAACATATAAAGATGACATTACTACAATGATAAGTGAAGTATTGAAAGACATAAATGTGTTTCTCAGATTATTTCTAAACTCGAGGTATCAAAACAGGGAGGTATGAGATGAAATTGTAAGGGGATAAAATAGTATATGATAGGCTTTGAAAGAGATAAGTGCATTTTCGTTGTGTTTTTTAAAGTAAGATAGTGAAACATGGAATTATGACCTTGCTTAGCACGGGATAAAATACTAGTGAAGGTTTATAATGCATTAGTAGGAAAGGGCTTATGAGTTGAGAATTTCAATAGGTTTGATGGGAATTAATGTGTTAATGTGGAGTATAAAGATGTAATCAATTTACTTCATGGTTGGAATTATTCCATGTTGTCATAATATTTTCTGGCATCTTTAATGCGATATTGATTCTTTGCAATATCCAATCATGGAGGAGTTGAATAACTTCTTAGAGAATCATATGTTTGTTCACACAGTCAACCTATAAGAGAAAAAATTGATAATATTAAGATTACGCAAAATAAATAGTAAATTGAGAACAAATTAGAAGTAAGGAGAGGATAAAGCTTATACCGAATTCCTTTAGCGTTATCAGAAGAATCCTTGTTAATCATGGCCATACACCATTAATCAAAATAGGTCATAGAATTGTAGGTTGAAGTTGATGATTTTATAATACATTAGTAGGAAAGGAGTTATGAGTTGAGAATTTGAATGGGTTTGACGGGAATTAATATATTAATAGGGGTAAAAAAATTTAATCAATTTACTTCATGGGTAGAATTATTTGAGGTTATACATAATGTATGCAATTAGGGGGTTATGAACCATTAATTAATAACTAATTAAGTTAATTTAATAAAATTGGGGGTTATGCGAAGGTTTTGAAGGGTCACAACATATGTATGTATTTATGTATGTGCGTGATGTGATTATGTGTGATGTATGCGTTTTATGTGTGAACGTATGTGGTTTTGAAGTTATTTTTGAAAGAAATGTTTTAACACAGCAACACACATTTATAATAGCACTAGTATGGTGCGCGTGCATTGTACGCGTGTCCATTTTCATGTTTAGTTTGCTTTCTTTATCTAGAGTAATTTGTTATAAGAAATGTTTTAACAACATCCAATACACTTTCAGAATAGTACTTGTATAGTGCAGACAAAAAGGGTCGTTTAATTTGGCAAATGGAAAGGCAAGAGATGAAATTACCAATTAGAGGAGATTCATATAACTATCAATAATGTAACGATACGTACTAATGTAAGACTCTACCGGCCTGGATTCGAAACAAATACGTTTGAAAACGCTGAAAATATCCATTAAAAGCTATTGCGTTGCCCTCTCCTCCTCTTCCCTGCAAGAGATTTGGATAGAGGAACTTATATAATGATATCTTTAGCATGACGGTCTAAAATTATATGCCATTATTATAGTCTAGAGATTGAAAAGTAAACTTGGCTCGCCTCCTTTTGAAGAGGGGTGGGTGCCTGCGCAATCCTCAGTCTAATTAGGACCTCCTTCAGCAAGATTCTACTACAAACGTGAGATTAATTCTCCACTCTTGCAATTTTTTGTGGGTTCACTGCTGCGTTTCGATTCTGTAGGGTCATATTCAGATCTTCGAATTAAATAATTATTACTCCTTCTCTTGAAGTCCCTAACGCCTTCATTAATATTATATGAGATAATATTAATATAATATAATTCAAATATAATTGAAAGGTACAATAGTAATTAATTAGTATTGAAAGGGAAAAAATAGACATTCAAACGTTTTGGCATGAGTATTCTGTTTTATAAGTAGTATTGATGATTAGATCAAGTAGATTGGATAAAAATAGATTAAAGAAATACAGCTATGTGAGTTAGCTCAGATTTAGCCCCATGAAAAGGTAAAAATTTATTTTTTTTTAAAAAAACGCACAAAAACTACAGAATTAGCTCATGTATGCATGCAAGCACATTTCTGATATTCTGTTATATCATAAATCCAGGGTTAAAAAAAAGAAAGAAAGAAACAGAACTGCTGCCATTGTGGCTCTGTCGCACTGTAAATCAAAAAAAGGAAGAAGCTTAAAGATGCAGATTGTTCAGAAGCATGAACGAACGATCGTGTATACAACTTGAACATATCAGAATCGTCAGGACTTCGTTATTGAGAAGAGGATGTAGAAGTCCTCTGAGGAATTTGGTACACGCCTTTTTTGCACCGGTTGTAGCTTACCCTAATAAAATGGAGAATGGAGCAGGCCAAGTTTCTATAGACATGTGACAGAATGTATAAGAAATACTGTTATAAGCTATACCAGCTGCTTGAATAAGAAAAATTCGCCACATTGCCCAGTGCTACTGCCGCCGCTTGGTTTTGATATTTTGGCTGAAGAAACCACCCTTTGAAAACATCGATCCAAGTGAACCACTGGCCATGCTTTTCAGTGGTTGCATCGGGATGGAAAAAGAGTCATTGGTGGAGATCAAGTCAGGCCTAAACTCTGAAGATGATGACAGTGGAGCCTATATGGTTAGGAGCCATAGGCATGTCAGCAAACGGAAAAAAAAAAGAGCAAAACCATAGCTCAGTATTCTCCTCGGATGATCAAACTTGCACACGCTGTTGAGCATAGAAACAAAGAAACTTATGTTTGGTAAACTCCTAAAACTAGGCCAGGACTGAACCCGACCCAATTTTAGGCTTGTTTTTTGACTGGCAAAAACTGAGTCAGTTCTGACCTAGTTTTTTTAGGCCAAAAAGAGGCTATAAAACCAGTTTAGTATTGGACCAGGAGGGTGGTGGTCCAACACTAAACTGGTTTAGAGTGCAACTGAGCTTAGTGGAACTGGGCCAGGGTTGAACCTAGCCTAGTTTTTAGACAATTGCCAAACACACCCTAGGTTGTGTTTAGAGAAACACAAATAAAAGTATCATCGCAAACTGAAAAAGTATATAACCTTCGATGCCCTTCTTTGCAAACTAATATGCCTGATGCACACATCAGCAAGTGCATAAGCCAGTGGTGTCATTGTTTAGAAGTGATGTTCTATAAAATGCTGTCATCGGATGATCAAACTTGCATGTCGGTCAAAATTTGCACACATTATGTTGAGCATATGAGGCACAAGGCTAAACACCCTGTTAGACATGAAATGGTTTTAGGTAAGAAAGAAGAAAACTTATGTTTGTACCTTAGAAACATACATAGAGCGGTCCTGGTTAATTGAAAAAATATATCACTTGGCCATTCAGAAATGAAGTAATTACCCATTCGGAAAATCAAACGTTATATAAACAGTGGATATGAGAGGAAATAAAAGATACATCAAGAAGTAGCATAGTTAACTGGAAAGATTTATACACTAGCAATTCAGTCATGAAGTAACCATTAAAATGGAAAGTAAATCCTATATCAGCAGTTTGTATGCCAAAGCAGAACTTGAATATAGCCTACTTGCAGATGACAAGAATACAAGCAAAATATGAAATTATGTAACTTGCTTGGGAAGTAGATATGCCACATTATATGCAAAAACTCAATGTGCCTGCAGACTGATAAAGTTATCAGCTAGCAGGTGATCCGAGTGCAGTGATGTCATTGTTTAGATGTGATTTTCTAAAAAATCCAGCAATATGCACATTATCCATTTGCACCCTATCAGGACGCCTGCTGAGTTTATTGACTATACACTCAATTTGTCTCTTGATTGGAATGATCGGTAAAAGACAATTAAATAACTAAACCAACAATAACTGGAACAAGGCTTCAAGGTTGGTATTACGATTATCAATGTGGCTAGTTCTCACGAAGATCATACAAACGTTGTGACTAGAAAACACAATCATAAACATTGAATAATTTATGAGCTTCTATAACCGTTACTTACATAGAGCATCAATAATAGTATTATATGTCCCAACACTGAATAACAAACCATCCTTCTGCACAGGACAACAGCTGAATAAGGAACAAGCAAATTTCAGAATTTCAGCTCTACCTGTTATTCTTTTCCAAATCCATAAAACATGAAATATGTTACTATCCCTGAACGAACTCATACAGCTCTAAATGTTTCTCCAGACAAATTGGTTACAGGGAAATTTCCAATCCCGCAGTTGTCATTAGTCCCAGTAACAAATATAAGGTTAAAGTAGTATACATAAAGCTCATAGGTGGAAAAAACGACAAAACAACATTCGTTTGCTAATTAAAAAATTTTTATACAAAGAATCACCTGTGAAGAACCATAGTCCAAGTGTACTCAATGCTCTCATCCTTAATCACCTGTCAGAGCTTTTGTCTTTAAGCTTGAACTTGCATGGTGTTTCGAGAAATCAGGAAGTGACTTCATAAAACTTTGAAAATCCCCATCCTCTGGGTGCAAATCTAGTAACAGAGAAAATGTAGATGCCTCAAGTTCAAACTTCCGCTCTTCCATGTTATACAGGATCTCCTTGGCTTTCTTTATCTCACCTTTCTTGAGCAAACTTCGGACAACCACGTTAAGCATAATAGAGTTAGGAGAACATCCATACTTTTCCATTGACAGGAACAAATCATTAGCTTCATCCAGCAAACCTTCTTTAATGAGGCCTTGCATCATAATTGTACATGTCACAACATTCGGAACCAATTCCTTGGCAGGCATTTCACTGAAGAGATCCTTCGCTGCTTGAGTCCTGCCCACTCTAAACATTCCATAAATCATAATGGTGTAGGCCTTGGTGTCAGCTGTACACTTCTTCTTTAACACGCTTTGAAATAGATTTATTGCTTCATCAATGCATTGGTTTTTACATAGGCCATCCAAGATTACATGGTATGTACCAATAGCTAGAGTTACCTTGTCATGAATCATTTTATCGTGCATTTTTCTTGCATCACCAACTCTTCTAACTCGATACAATCCTGTAAGAATGGTGGCGTAGACAGGATTTGTTTGCTTCAGTCCCTTTTTAGGCATCTCCTCAAAGAGCCTTAAAGCATTGTCGATCTTCCCAGATTTAATATAGGAATTGATCAGAATAGAATATGTGAATTCGTCAGGTTGATGACCCTTTGCAAGCATGAGATCAAAAACCTTCCAACCTTCATCCATCTTACCTACTAGAAAAAATCCATCCATAAGAGTGTTGTAAGTAACTCTGTTAGGTTCTACGCCTCTCTGAATCATAACATCCAGCAGTTTATTAGCTTCTGCAACCCTTCCTTCCTTACAAAGAGCATCAATCACCGTACTGTATGTCTTGACATCGTGATGAAATCCTCGATCACTCATTTCAGCAAGTAATCTCAATATGTCGTCCCATTTTCCTAGCTTGCAAAATCCATTCACCAAAGAGTTATATGTGATTATGTCCGGATTGATCCCTTTGTCGACCATTTCATTGAGTATACTCTCAGCATCTTCCATTCTTCCAGCATTACAAAGTCCATCCATCATAGATGTATATGAAACAATGTTGGGCTGCACTCCACCCTCTTGCATTTTTCTGAATAAGTCCATAGCCTCATTGATTCTGCCGTTCTTGTTGTACCCATCAATCATGCTATTGTAAGTGTAGACATCAAATGTCAAACCATTTTTTCTCATGGAGTTCAGGATTCCTGATACCTCATTAAAGCGGCCTTCTTGACAGTAGCCTCTTAACAAAGAGTTGTACGAGAATGTATTTGGTTTCACACCACTTTCAGCCATCACGCTTAGCAATTTATGTGCTTCACGAGTCTTTCGCTGTTTACAAAGTGAATTAATCAGTGAGCTGAAGGTTATAACATTCGGAGAGAGACCGTGATCCACCATCTCTTTGAAGACTCTCATGGCTTCTTTCCAGCGTCCTTGAATGGAATAACCTCGGATGATGCAACCGTAGGTGACAACATTGGGAGCAATTCCTGCAGAAATCATTTGCTCATAAATCTTGGTAGCGCGGTCCAACGCCCCTTGTTTGCAAAGGGCGTCAATGATTGTGTTGTAGGTGACAACTACGGGAGCGATTCCGAGAGAAATCATCTCCTCATAAATATTGGTAGCATTATCCATCGCCCCTTGTTTGCAAAAGGCGTTGATGATTGTCGTGTAGGTAACTACATTAGGCTTGCAACCCCACTGCGGCATTCTATCGAGCAGCTGGGCTGCATCCTCAAACCTGTTTTGCTTACAGAGGCCATTGATAAGAGAGTTGAAGACCATGACATTCCCCGTCCAGCCTCTTTTGAGCATGGAGCAAAAGAACCCGAAACCAAGATCGACACGGTTAATAGTGCTGCAACAGCCAATCAAGATGCGGTAGGTGCAGTCATCAGGCGAAACGCCTCCGACCCAATTCATCTTACCGTGTAGAGTCGACATAAGGAAATGATTCTGATGGTGGGTCTTCTTCTTCTTCATCGTTCGAAGGATTGAAGCAAACAGGAGGTTGAAGGAGAGAATCGGCGGTTTGGGATTGGCGTCGAGCAACTGATCGAACAGACCCAGCGCCTCTTCGACCTCCAGATGATTCTGTGGGTTGCACCGTCGTTTGATGAGACTTCGCAATTTTCTCGTGTTGATTTGAGGTGTAAATTTGGGTTTCGATTTTGAGAAGGGTTTGGCCGCAGAAGAGATCGCCATTATGGCAGCCGATGGACGAATTTGCAAATGGAGTTCGATGTATCAGCTGAGTCAGTAACGCTCACGCGCGAGCAAACACTCGCGCGCTTCGATTTTGTTGAGAAAATAAGGGTTAATTGCACTTTAGCGCCCGAAAAGTTTTCCCCACTGCGGACTTTGGTACCCCAATCTTTATTTTTGCCGATTTGATACCCCATGTCTCACCCGCACCTTGGTCCGTACAATTATTTTTGCCCATTTGATAGCCTAATGTTTTTTGAGGGTTGATCTTTGGTGCCCTTCCTCTAGTGACTATTTTTTTTTACTGTTCTGTTAAACTCAGGCAGTTCACACGCTTAACGTGTAACCTGAATTGAGCTTTTATACCAAATAGTCATCATAAAATGCCACTAGTATGAGTGAGAATTGCCAAAATCTGCAATATGCACATCTTATTTTCAGTTTACATAGTAACTTTCCGATCCTCATGGACATTTATAATGACTATACGGGAATAAGAGCCCAAATGAAACAACATGTTACCACATAAGCTCAATTGATAGAAACATAAACGGCCCTCAAAATATTGAGGTGCCCAATTGGCAAACATAAACTGCGGCGTACCAAAGTTTAAATGGGATGAATTCTGAACTTTGGGGTGTCAATGAGCAAAAATAAACTTTGGGATATTTAAGTTCAAAACAGGTAAAACTTTGGGGTATCAAAGTGCAACTTAGCCTACTAAAAATCCAAAACCCAAAACCCAAAAGTAATATTAAGAGCCTTATCTCTCTCTCTCTCTCTCTCTCTCTCTTCAGCGATCCCAATTTGGGATCCGAATTCAAATTCGCTGATCCACACAAACCCCTACCCTCGCCGGGCCCTGCTCGCGCCGCCTCCACCTAGGGTTCCGCCCTCACGCGCTGTTTCCCGAACCTCCACCCGGACCCACCATTGCCGCCCGGATCTCCTCTACTCCAACTTCTCCGATCCTCCGCCCCTCGTCAACTTACCACCAGTGTGTTTGGATGAGCAGTAGCCAAGAGCAAAGGATGAGAAAATGACACTAAACCCCCTTTGGGGTTTTTCAAGGAAGGTGAGGGATGGTAGGAAAGATTATGGTTTTGTTTCCCTCCAAATTGTGGTGCAGAGGAGGGTAGGTAAAATAAATTTAAAAGATTTAATAGTTGACTCTCTATTCATATGGATCAACAGCTTACATTTGATTATGAAATTATCTTTTTTCCCCTTCCCTTTCCTTAGTTAGAAGTTGCAAACAAAATGAATTAAGTTTCCCTCCTTTCTTCTTACTAAACTCAACAAGATATTATATTTGACCTCCCCTACGTGTCCGTCCTTCCTTCCTTCCGCTATTTTACTTTCCTTCTCTGAGGCTGTTTGGTTCACCCTTTTTCGGGAAAATTAATGGGAAATACTCTCACGATGGCAATTTGGTAATTAAAAAATTTCCTTGGGTTTCTTAAAACTATGTTTGGTTTACAAAAAAGTTATGGAAATAATTTCTATTAAATTGAAGAAAGTACATTGTTTTATAAAAATCAATTTCCTCTCAATATGGGCGGAAATTTCCCAGAAATATGACGCATTGATTTAAATAATAGTTTTGTACAAATTTATCTATTTCTACTTCTCAACTCATTTTCTATAAAGTTGGTTTTTCGTCTTTTTGTATTTTGAACCAAACAAAGAAAAAGTAAAAAAAAAAAAAAAAGAAAACACAACTTTTTGAATTTCTATAAACTTCTCCTACATTTTTTATAGAAATATATGGAAATCAATTTTTGGGTACTTTTCATTTTCCTTGTTTTTATAGATATTGAACCAAACATCCCCTTAGTGAACTCTCAAACACAGTTACTTTTTCTTTTGGATTGTGTTTCTAAAGAGTTAATATTGTTTTATTTGGTTAATAATTCTCATATTTCACATGTTTTCATCTATGATTTATGAACGCAATTCAAAAAATTTAATATTATCAAGAAATAAGAATGCAATGCAATTATGCAATGAATTATTATTGTTTGTCAAACAGTTTCTCCAATTTCACCGAAGTGTAAAAGAAATATATATAATGTGTTGTTCTTTATTTTGGAGGTTAGTCAATTGGAGCATTTTCGCAAGAAGTGTGATAATTGTTAAAGTAGGAAATTTGTTTGAAAATAGGATAATTTAGTGAGATGATTGGGAGCAATATTTTGAAGTGGGATATCTGATAAAATTATGTGGGATAATTTGTGATTGTCAAGAAGAGTATAATTCATGCATTTTGATGATATAATTACTATTTATATATTTTAAACTTACTACTGTTGCTTACTAATTATTTACTATAATGTGAGTTACTGTTGAATAACTTTTGGCTAGATGTATATATTGTTAATAATTATTATAATAGTAATTTGTAACTTTTTTAATTTTTGAATCATCATTGTAATTCAAACCTAAAAAATAAAGTTTTTTTTTCCATTTTCTACATTTTTTTAACTCCCCCAAATCTCCTTTCCTCATATTTTAATGTTATTTATTTTTTAATAAATTATAGATTTATGTTTTTAACTTTGAATTAATTATAGAAATCTGTTATTTGGTAAAATAAAAAATAGAATATAGCATTTAAAGATACGTGTAAGAGGAGAAGCAATTCGATTTGATGGCGTGGTCGATGAGGAAGAGAGTAAGGAGAAAAGAAAAGAAACATGTAAAATAAAAAAAAGATAAAGAATAGGAGAGATCTAATTTTTTACCAACTAGTTCTAGGCTAAAATATGGGACAATTTGAGAGTTCAGAACTCACATTTTCGTATAGAGAAATGAAAATTTTGGATAAATTTTACCATCATACCAGTTCCAATTTGTTACAGTTATCTTTGACTAACACTGTAAAATTTTATCCTAATTCTAGTTTTGGGTTAATTTCACAAAATCTCCCCTGAACTTTGGGGGGTGTTGCACATACCTCTCCTAAACTTTGTTTATCTCATTTAACCGCCCCCCTAAACTATTGGGTGTCTCACGAAAACGCCTAAACTTTCGCTTATCTCACCTAACCTATCTTTCTGTAATTTGCAAATAGCTGAAATATCTTTGAGTGAAAAATTTTAAACTTTATCACCTGTAATTTAAAGGCAGCATACTCCTTCCCCTAAAGTTTGAGTTTTTTCCTCTCAAAAAATTTTAGTTCTTTGCAAATTACAGGCAGGGGGTTAAGTGAGATAAGATAAGCTAAAGCTCAGGGGGATTTTGTGAGGCACCCCATAGTTCAGGGGGGTTAAGTGAGAAAAACAAAGTTCAGGAGAGTTATGTGCAACACCCCTAATGTTCAGAGGGGTTTTGTGAGATTAGCCCTCTAATTAACGAACACCGTAAAATTTTATCCCACAAATTATTGCAGTTCTACTTTTATGTTCTACTTGAGTTGAGAATTGGTGTCATGTAAAAGTTAGGCATAGTAGAAAAGAAAATTTGTGAGAATTGATGACTAAATATAAGTAAAAAAATTATGGATTTATTAGAAACCAATAAAGCTAATAAAATGTACAGAGTGTATTTCGATCAGGTGCTATAGTTATATAATATTATAGTTTTATTTTCAGATAAATTGGCTATTGCTGTCCTCATTAATGGTCTGTTTAGATGGATGGTGGAGAAAGGAAGGGGAAGAAAAATTTAGATTTAGTTTTGTTTGCGAGTTCTATTTTAAAAGGTAAATGAGGGGAATAATGGGGAAAATTGAACTAAAATGTTACGCTCTCGCTTCCCATACTCATCTCCCAAACACACTGCAAGGAAAATTTTCTCTACCCGCCACTGGTCACGCTCAACTGCTAGTCTGAAAGAAAATCATGGACAAAACGGAGGCAGCCACAGGAGAAAGATCCCTCTCCCTCTTCGATGTAGAAACTCTAGAATCCCTTCTACAATTGTCCAAAACCCTAGAAGGTCGTTCCCATCTCGCCTCCACCCTCCCCTCCCCTCCCTCCTCCAACTACTCTCTCCGTCCTCCCACCTCCTCCTCCCCCACCTCCGCCTCCTTCGGAACCTCTGTGCAGGCGAGATTGCCATTCAAAACTCCTTCATCAACCCCAGCGGCCCAAATTCAGTCTCCTCAGCACTCCTCGGGCCTCCTCAGGGCCCACCGGCGGCTCTTAGGCTCGGCCTGCAGGTTTTGGGCAATGCGGCGCTTGCCGGAGAGGAGCACCGGATCTCGGTCTGGCCACGGTTGTTTCTTGGCGGGTTTCCTGAGATTGCTAGGGTTAGGGGAGCGTCGCCGGGGGTTTGTGATCCACTGTGTATGGTGTTGGACGCGTGTCTCTCGCGTATTGGAGGGGGGACGAGGTTGCAGGAGCTTGTTGGGGATGAGAGGGGATTGGAAATTGTTGTGGAAAGTATACGCACTGCTTTCTCAGGTAATTTTTCCTAATTTGTTGGATTTAAAGTTTAATTTTCCATGGTTTTGTTTATTTGATTGTGTTACATCTGTGGCTTTTAGGATGTGGGCTATTGGAGGATTTTGGGTCTGTAAAATTTGAGTTTTTTAGGATGTGGGTTACTGAAAAAATAGATGTTGGATGTGATTATAGAAGATTTTTCTTTATTTGCCTATACTTTTGTCCAGTGAAGTTGATTGCTAATACTAGAGTACCAGTTGCTCTGAATATGGGTTACTGAAAGAAAAGATTTGGGCGTGATTATAAAAAATATTATTCATTTGCATATTCTTTTGTTCGATAAAGTTGATTGTTGATGCTAGTTGCTCTTATAATGTCCATTTAGAAGTTATTGCTATCCTGTTCTTTGTGCAGTGGGGTATAAGGAAGAGTGGTTGGAATGGTTCCTTATTAAGCACTTCATTGAGGAGTCATATCTCTCTCACTTTTTTGTGAAGTTAGGTTCTCTAGATGTTTCTCATATGCTCAACATTCCCGAATCCCAAAGCATTATGTTCACTAGAGAGCAAGCTTTCCTGTTAGTCTCTTATCAAAATGTTTGAGTGATCAGCCTCGTGAATTGATTGTTACCAATGAGTTTGCTCTTATAGTTTTAAGCATTCTGAAGGAAGCTTAGGGCATTGTGGATTTTAGAAGTAGAGGCACCTCCGAACTTCCTACTGGTTCCCCTGAGGTTGATATTCTTGGTTACTCACTCCTTATATTGAGGGATATATGTGCTTGGGAGAATTTTTCTTCAGTAGGCACTGAACCTCCCATCATCTTGCTGCTGTCTGCTGGCATTCTAGAACTTGTTTTGGGTTTTCTTAGTGACCTTGAACCCCCAGCTATTGTTAGGAAATCTATTGAAAAAGCAAATCAGCAAGGAATGCAGCCGACTTCCGCTGATGTGATGGTCTGCCCTTATAAAGGATATCAAAGAGATGTGATCTCTGTCATTTGCAATTGTCTTTGTGGATGGAAAAAAGTTTAGGATGAGGTCTGGCAGAGAAACGGAATTTTGCTTCTATTACAACAATGTGTTATAGATGAGGATAATCCTTTCTTGAGGGAATGGGAGTATTGGCAACATCATACCTACTGGAAGGAAATCTGGAAAATCAGAATGAGGTAGCTCAACTTCAGATGCAAGAGCGTGTACAGATATATGAAATTGCTAACCTGGGTCTCAAAGTGGAGATGGATGAAAAGAGCGGGCGTGCAAAGCTAGTTAATGCACAAGGTATGTCATATCTTGGGTTTTTATGTGTTCATTTAACTCTATAAATTCAGTATCATGTGGAAAATGCTATTTTAATCTGTTGTAATTTGCATGTCATCTTTTGCATTTGACTGTTCTTGTTCATTAATACATTACTAACACTAGACAATTGAATTTCTTCTGCTTTTTTCCTTAAGTGTTATTTGATAAAATGAGGTCGTGATGCATATTGGATAATCAAATGGGTTCTGCAGTTCCTAATTGTTAATTTCACGTGCTTGTGTATCAAGTATCAACTAATATAGTTTAAACTTTAAAGTAACATTTAGAATGTGATAACGGAGTGTGCTCACCTATAATAGAGACCTGATAACAATTGTTAGTGAAATTATTCTGTTGTAGCATGCAAAGTCAGTTTGTTGATCATAAGAATTGAAATTGGTGCATACAAATACTAATGCTCTATAATGGGTTGTTTCCACTATTCTAATTGAACAAGGTTTATTATTTTACTTCTACATGATTTTTCTGGAGTTATTAGCATCCTACTCTATATTTTATTAAAACTGGAGAACTCATAAACTGTAAAACACCTTAACTTAGCAAATCTGTAGCACAATGATAAATCATCTATCTAATGAACAAGTGGCTTTGGGTTAAAATTCCAGCTTGCAATAGGCTACTGCATAGTTTCCACACAAACATGCACATGTACATGCTCATGCAGACACATTTTCCCTAACACTTGATTCCACAACCTCACTCACATCCACTTCCCTACCCACACCCGACATCTGCACATACACCCATAGAAACATGTACAAATGGGCATATATACACCCACGCACAGCCATACACATGCATACAGGTCCACACATGCACATGCATACTGCATATGCACAAACACATGCACAAGAAACAGCAGGCACTGGCAGTAACAACTCACTGCATGGCCCCAACTGAACTAGAACTGATATTACCTTGGCCCACCAGTGCATGGCACCTAATGCTTTTGCCACGCGTGTAACCTTATGCTGTTTCTAGTTTGAACCTTACTGCAACTGGCTTAAGTCACAGAGCCATATGTTATTTGCATAACTGTATGCTATTTCTAGGCCGATTAGAGGATACGCTGGTGGCTAATGTAATTTTATGCTATTTTTCTGCATCTCCACGAACCAGTTTTGAACTAAGTACTAACATAACCAAATTCAAACGAAGAATAGTTGACAGTGTCTTTTCCAATGCAGTGCAATACAGTCTGTCAAGTTCACCCCTGCTATTCAAGTTGTATCATTGTGATGATAGGATGTTGACTAATGAAGGATTAAGTTCTTTTATAACAAGAACATAAAGTTGCTTGGGTACTTGTTTCTTTGTCAGTCACTTACGGAATTGAGATACTACCTAATATAGTGTGTTTTAGCATCCAAGAAATATCTCAAATACTCAGTCGATCCTTTATCCAAGTCCACATTCAGTTAGATCTCATTACATCTATTCAAAAATGAATCCTATATCTATTATTCGACTGCCCAAAGCAAAGCATACCGTTGGTTATCACCTTGAAATCCACTTCCCTCAAAAAGAACACTTCTTGGTTTTGTAGGCTCTGTTTCACGTGCTTCATGTCCAGAGCAGAGAAGTTGGGTTGGGGAGCATATCATATCAACTAGAAATCCGATTATTGCAACATTACCCATTTGCACACTTTTGGTCCAATGCTAACTCAATAAATTTCTTAATGGGGCTTTTCCATATTTACCCCCCAATATCTACCATATTCTTAAATTTGCACCCAAATCTATCGTATTTTAAATTTACCCCGAAATCTTGATATTTCTAAAAATCCCCCCCAAATCACCAACTTTGGTTAAATCTACCCTTCACTTAACAATTTTAGGAATTATACCAGTATGTTCTCTATTTTTTGTCATATTAAGACTTAGCAACTTTTTCTTGACTAAAATACTCTTTTATACTCAATTTGTCGTAATAACCTTTCAATTAAAAAAACCCCCTACGCCAAATATTTATCCTTTCAATACCCTTTATCCCAAAAAGTCATTGCCATTCCGTCTCTCCATTCTCCCCATTTTCTTCTTCTTCTTCCTTGCTTTTTCTCCTTGTTATCCCTAGTTTTTAACCACAAAAAGAACCAAATCAAACTGATAAAGATCGGATCAACAAATCAAATTTTAACCTAAATACTGCTCAATTCAAAGTAGATAACAGAAATTTCATCTAACAACCAATTGCATGGCTGCTTCCATCCATATCCACTTCAGAGTGATTCCGTAATTACCTTGGAATTTCTTTGATTCTATGAGAATATGGAAATTGTTGGGTAGAGAGAGGTACATAGCTACGGCAGGGATTTGGGAACTAAGTAAGGCAGAATAATAGATGGTCATGGGTATTTTCGGTAAACCACCAATTTGCTGTTGAGAATTTATCCCCGTTAGTGTTGAGGTGTATACTGATGCCACGTTTGTGATTTGAGGGGTATTTTTAGAAATATCAAGATTTAGGGGGTAAATTTAAAAATTCTGTAGATTCGGGCGTAAATATAGAGAGAGCCCTTTCTTAATATACTTCCACCTGAATCACATGTTCAGAGTTGCAAAATGAATGCATGATCACTTATGCTACATACCACGCAGGAGGACCGTACCAAACTTCCCTAATCGCAAATATTCTTTGTCTAACATTACATTCATAACAAGAGTTGGCAACCTCTAATTCCTCAAAAAGTGATTTTCCAGAATTTTTTTACTCACATTTAATGTTTCTATAAGTGGGGTTCTTGTGAATATAGATGGTATATGGGCGACCTGCCCTCTTTAACATATGTTTAAATCTAGGTTTAGCGGTTTCTCCAATCATGTTTTTTTATGTGACCATTATTTTCATGGCCATAGAGAACATATCAAATTTCCACTTTCAGAACTAAAAGCTTCAAGCTTTATTACGTCACTTTCATTCTTAATATATTTATGTCCAGATATGGTTTTGCATCTTTATTGAATCATTTTTATTCTTACTATTTACTATAGAACTTCTAATGTTTCTATTAAGTCCATTAATTATTTTCTTTTGGCAGTTACAAGCTTATAGTGTGTTTATAAATGAAGCATCAATCACCACTACTACTTTTTTCAGACCACGGATAGTTGCTTTTGGTTATTCTAATGGACAAAATAACTAGCTTTCTCTTAAAGTATTGATGAACTCCCAACTTCCCTCTTAAAGTATCAATTTGCTTGTTTTGCTCCTCATGCTATGTTTAGGAGCTCAATATGGTCATTCTCTCATGTCATTGTTAAAAAATTAGCAGTCTATGTGGCATCTTGGATTTTAGGAGACAATCTTTACAAGTGGGTCCCACATTTTTTCACTGACACTGTCCCTTAATCTCAATCACGCCCAACTTCATTACAAACAAAAAAAAAAAAAAAAAAAAAAACTGTAACCTCACGCAGCTTACCATTGGCCACAATTGACGAGCTTATGCTCTAAATTGAAGGACACATCAATATGTTTCAAGCTTGTGATGCAGATTTCAAGCTTTTCCACCTCTTGTTGTTTTTCTAACTTCCGAAAATTTTTAGTTACTTAAGGTGGAAGAGAAATTGGTGCATGGTTCTTTTTCTTTTGCCTTTTATGCAATTTTAGGTAATGGATTGGTTTTATGAGGGTTTATTTGGTTATTTGTGATGGATTGAGAAGATGGCTGTAATATTAATTGTTAGAGGACAAAAATATAATAGAAAATGGGGGTACCAATCAGTTTTGTAGAGCTTTAACCGATGGAATATATTATATATAGGGCTCAATTGTAAAGTTAGGGGTAGAGTGTGGGTGGATTAATATGTGGGACCCATTTGTAAATTTAGTCTCAAACCCCAAGAAAAAAAATCGTATGCCATGTGTCATCATCTGTTAATTGTTTAATAGTGGTTTAATGGAATGACACAATGGGCTTCTAACCATAGTGTGATGAGGAAAATAAGCAAATTGATACTTTGAGGGGCAAACTGAGAGTTCACCAATCCTTAAAAATAATTTTTTGATGTTCTAAAAAGTTTATGTAGCACCTAATAATTTTTGGTCAATTTCTGTATATTACTAAATTATTTGCTGTTTCAAGCATAACTTCCTCTGGAAAGAATAGGGTATCAGTTGGTTGCTGGCATTGACTTATTCATGATGTTACAAAACCCCGAATTTCACATGATACATTGATACAGGTGTTCTGATTACTTTTGTTTTGAATTTTCCCTTGAACTAACAAAGCAAAAGTTTTGGGCTAAATCAAACTTTGATTTCTTGTAAAGATCTGGGCTCAATTTTTATGTTGTGCGGTTTGATATTCTTGAATGCAGTCACCTTATGCAGCCTTTATTACGTAGATATCTTGGCTTGTGTTAATTTTATCTGCACCTTGTCTCCATTTTGTGATGATATCAGTCTTTATCTATCCTACAATGCTTAAGGTGTTTTAGATTTCTGCATAACTTTTATGATTTGAACTTGAAGGCTCCTTACTTTGTGTTATGCTTTTCGACTTTCATTGACATTTCTTGTTCAATTTTCTCAAACTGTTTACATTCAAAGATTGATTAGTGAAACTTTTGCAACTTTTTCTCGAGCTAGCTATAAATAAGTTAATTCTTGATTCATGAGTATTGTGTAATATTGCCTGAGCAATGTGTTTGGAGTTTGCTAGGATGGCCTATTAGACATTCCTTGTCAATCATTTGCCGTTGAATATGAAGATTCCTGTAATCCAAAATGATTTAGCTAACAACTCAAATATGAATACCTTTCTTTTACATAGCAAGAGCAGTACGAGAAATGGTGGGTTTTTTATCCCTTTTTCTTCAAAATTTTCTGATGGATATAATTTGTTTTGAATGCCCAGGATGATGGAACCATCAACCACATTCTTGAAAGTATAAGCCTCGACATGTTGAAGGTGTAAAACCTCATGGATGATAGGGAACCCCCCCCCCCCCCCCACACG
>JBAKGM010035707.1:0-19306 GCA_037177215.1 Asparagus racemosus
AAGTGTATATTGTTATTAATATATACTTATATATACTTACATATACATTTTTAATGTATAACTATATATAATTATAGTATGATATGATCATTAATGTATACTTTACATATAATATAACTACATACTAATAGAGTATAATTTTCTACTACTTAGTAAACACTTAGTATGATTGATTTTTTATCAAAATTTTACATAGTTTATTTTTAATTATTCTTAAAATTTTATTTTTTTAAAAAAAACTTAATTTTTAAAGAAAAAAATGTAAAAAATAAAAATAAAAAAATCAGGCCTGCCTCGGCCCTGGCCCGGTCCATCCGGGCCCGGGACCCAGCTTTGCCCAGCCCGGACCCGGTTTTCCGGGTGAGGCCGGGCCGGGCTGCTCTGTTTGGACACCCCTAAGAATAAGTGTTGTGCACAAAGACAAAATGATGGGTTCAATGTACTTAATGTTTATAGTACATTATTAAATCACTATAAAATTGTAAAAGGAATAACAAAAAAAGGCTTCTCAATTAAAAAGATTTTAATTATCATTTTAAAAGTTGGTTAAATTTCAATTTATTATTAGAAAAATTTCATAGAATAGCATTGATGACTCAAACCATATTAATTTAGGTTACATTGGATTCATATTGGTTATATATTTGTGTTCGCATTGAGTTTGAGTCGCTAGTTACAAGAAATGTAACATTTACAGAGCATCGAAAAAAATCAACTCACTTTCACATAGTTTATTATCTTTCTCAAGTTGTATTTATGCATGTATATATAAAATATATAGTACGGGAATAATGCGCATCATTGTCAAACGAGAGGATCCCTCATATATATATATAACAATGATGTGGTTCAATCTCCCTATAGTAAATAAAGGAGGAGAGAGAAACTCTCATTACTACACATTATTAGGATTGTATCACGTCGTTGTATATGAGGAATTTTTCTCATATGACATATGATACCTATCTATCTCATATATTATATACTAAAATAATAACCATTATTGTCAATTGACAACTTCCTAGGTCAACATGACATTTTAAACTATAATTTATTTAATAATTAATTAATGATATATAGTTGAATATTTTCAGAATCCATTTATTATACATGTCTTTCAAGATGCTGGAATCCTCTTCGAAGTGCTGGCATGCTAGTAGGCAGTTCTCATCAACTAGGAGGGAAAATTATAAATTTCCCCCCTATACTTTCTATGTAAGGATAAGAACCAGCCGCTCTCATACGGGCAGTTCTAAGAGGATTCAAACTTTCTTTCAAGCTTCCACGTTTATCTACATCTAAAAAAATTCCCTCAAAAAAATTATACGAGACTCATTGTTTAGATGGTATATTTGGGAAACATTTATTCGTACTAATATGTTTTACACCAATGACAAAGAGATTGATTGGGCTCATTTTGTTTAGGTTATTGTAAAATTATATTTCTAAATTATAACATTACCATAAAATATATATAAAACAATATTAAGACAAAATTCTATCATAACACATACGCAACATTATTTTGACTCCCGGGCATGACACATGTTACTACTAGTTAGTCAATGCATTATGGACCTCTCAAAACGTCAATAACTAGTTGTACACGAATTTTAATTTTCAGATATTAAATTTGGGAATATGTTGTATATTTAGCTCACCAGAGAGCCAATTCTGTTTAGGAGGTATTAATTACTATTAGCATGACCCAGTATCATGCCAAAAGTGAAAGAAAGGGTTAGAGATTGATATCAGGGCCATGCGTACGTAGTCAATCATCCAAAGAAAGGAAGAAATATGAAGCAACTAAGGACCTATTCTAGATGGTCAGATACAAATACACAAGAATTTGAAAAGGGAAAAAAAAAATGAACTGTATACTAAAATCTTTTTTCCTGAAAAATATGCTATCCAAGCAAGATTATTCATGGGAGCTTCCTTTCAGTGTACGTGTGAGTGATCTAGTGGCCTAACATGATCAGTTAGTGTAATCTTTTTCTTTTCAAAAGTAAAGGTTAATTTTCTTCATCGTTTTTCACCATTGCAAAGTCCCCTAGAAATCAGACTATAATCATCTTTCATTTCTTCTCAACGACCAAAGTCTAATTTAAACACCTAATTAGAATAATGTACATATCTTTGTTCATCTGTCCTCTTAGCTGATGACTTAAATTCTTTCAGGGTCTAAAGTCAAATATGTCCTTAATTAGTAGAAAAAACGAAGCATCGAAAACTGGACAAGTTTACAAATCTAGCACATCAAATGAAAAATCAAAGCATCTGCCTAATTTCTTGACAATTTTATATACTTCAAATTTAAACATTGCGTAAGATATTTCTGGCAGGAAAATAAAACATGCTCAAGAAAAGCATGCCTTGGCCATACTTATTGTTTAAATAGGTCAATGAGTCAATAATACAAGACATTTTTTATATGAAATTCCGAAACTCCTTTTTGGAATATCTGACATTAAATATTATTAAAATTATATATAATTCAACATTATAAATGTCTCTGAATCCAAGCTACTAAGGAGCATAATCTCTTTACTTTTAGTCATCATATATTACCAAGGCATACATTAAGATATCATCAAATTATATAATCATACAGAATGCAGGACACAACCCAACTTTTGCCTCTTCACACTATAATTTTATCTAATCTTATAAGACATTTTTAATCTTCATAAAATTCCATGTACAAGGTTGATTACATATTTTATAACATTTTTTATATACTCATTTACTTATATTTTTTTTATATATTTAAATGTTTCTCAGGTATTTTTAGTGTAATTTTCAGGTTACAAGTAATTAATGAAGAAAAGAACTTAATTCCGCAATTAAAGCCCAATCGTAAGATCCAAGCCCAAAAAGCTCAAAAGCAAGTCCAGAAGCAAAACCGCAACAATTATCACTTCCTTGGTCAGCAATTATCAATAACTTGGCCAACAATTAAACATCAAATCAAATCTGAAAAGAAATCAAGGCATATTCGTATTCAGGATCGTTCAACTGCAAAAAAAAAGGCAATATTGCCCAATCCAGAAATCAAAATCTAATATACTGTATATGAAAATTGAATATCTTGAAAAGACGGATCCATCCCGATTGGCATATTCTTGAAATTCCACCAACAATATCCAATTGCAATAGAAATCCGAAAGTGATTAACTTTTGTAGTCTTGTTTTGTTAGGAAATAAATATTCAATTAATTGGAGACCGTGTCAAATCATATGGTTGTGAAGGTTTCTTGGAGATCAATTCAAATGCTATAGCTGTGAGGGTTACTTGGAGATCGAGTTTACTTTTACCATTATGAAAGATTTTTGTATAGTATGAATAAGGGCCTAGGGCCTTTGTATTTTATAAAATCAAATCCTATAGAATTCAATAAAGTTCTTGTTTGCTATTTTGGAGTGCAAGTCGTTTTTAGTTTCTTCAATGTAGTAAGTTTTTAGTTTATGCATTTAATTTTTGCAGTTTAATTTCCTGTTCTTGTTTTTCCTATTCTTTCTTCTCTCTCCTAACTCTTCTTTAATTGTTTTTAATCTTTAAAATTATGAGAAGCTAATCATCTTCCTTCTTTAATTGTTTTTAATCTTTAAATTTATGAGAAGCTAATCATCTTTTGGAAGGTTAGGATAACGAAGCTAGGTAACTAAACTAGATCAATAAAAAGATCTCTTAAGGTTAAGAAAAGAAATTATTAGACTAATAAAATTTAGGGATAATTACAATTTGATAGGTTATAGACTTCAATTAGGCATAACCCATACTTAAGAAATTAAACTCTCGTAATAAAAAATCTGGATTAATTAATTTAAAAATCTAGGGTTAATTATAAATTGATAGGTTATAGACTTTAATTAGGCACAAGGTTACCAGCGGATAGTGTCACGTAGCAGCGAGGTACTGCTAAGTCTATTTGCGCATGTAGTGGCAAAATAACGACAAATAGCGCATAATCAAATAGCAGTCAAATATAAATATATTTAAATATTCTAAAAATAAGAAAAATTACAAAAAATCTAAAAATTCTACAAATGCATATTTGATTATTTATAAAGATCCTAAACATGAAATAGATGTGTAACAATTGCATAATATTAACAAAGTACTATGAAGAATAAAAAACATACATATTTATCAAAAAGACTATTATTTATCATATTCCTTCAACTTTCAAGTCTCTAACATAAAAATTCTCAACAATAGAAAAGCATAAAAAATAAAATCATCTTCAAGTATAGATAAATGAGCAAAGCAAGATAATATCATGATAGATAAACAATTTATAGATACTAAGCAAGCAATAAAGATCAAACTCCAAACATGACATGTCCAAACTCCAAACTCAAAAGTCTAATAAAAGCAAATTAAAAGCCAGAAGTCTCAAAAGTAAAGTGACTAAAATCTGAAATCGAGCAATGACTCATCATCCTCATCATCACCGATGCCGAGTAGCAAAATCTCATCTCTCAAAACATACTCCTCACTATCATCATCATCAAGTTGGATATCCTCATCATTTGAGTTTGAGTCCTCAATAGATCCCTCCTCATTGTCCTCCGAAGCTACCTCCGCACGGACTCTTGAACTAGAAGCCATGTTTGCCCGCCTTGTGGTCCTCCTCGGCTGCAAGAAGTCGTCTGCTCTAGCTGCTTCATAGACAACTCCAAATGGAATGTCAGTCCCTGAATAATAATCCTCTTCCTCCTCAGAGTTGTATCCATCCACCACCCATGAAGTAGCATGCCGACCATCTTTAATAAGTAGGATATCCCTCTTCTTTCCATTCTTCCTTGTTGTATCTATCTTGGTTCTGATCCTCAAACTGAAATGCACATAGACCAGATCACTCAATCTCTTGCTATCGAGCATGTTTCTTTTCTTTGTGTGCATAAAAAAATAGCATTTCTCTCAATATATCATTTATTGTTCAATGACTTCAATCTCATTTTTTAATATGAACAATTGAATTTGGAAATTGAAATAAGGTAATGAGTGATTATCCCTTCAAAACAACTCTAATTTCTCTCACATCCAGAAGAGCCACTTGTCAATCTCAATATCCTAAGAGCCATCATTTGCATGTAAGGCATGTCTCCACCAAATATGTCCTACCAATGATCTGTTTGAAGAGAATAAAGCAAATTAATCGATTTCAAAACAAGCAAATATATCAAAATATAAGTTAATACCTGGATTACGGTCCTCAGCAATTCTCTTCACTACTCTCTGTGCTCTTGGCTTTCCATGGATGAAAGCATCACGGTCCCTATACTTAAGCAACCCAGTGGAGTAGATAGTATCAACAATAGCCTCATCAACAGTATCTTCATTTCTAAAAAAACATAGCTTAGCACAATCAAGAAATGCTTGTTTAGCCTCTACACTCTTCTTAGCCACCTCATCCTCCGCATAATAGAAAAGAGGATTTAGAAACCATGCAGCCAGGTGAAGAGGACTATCAAGCCTATCCTTAGCATGCCTCTCAATAATGGATATGATATGCTTATAGTCCTCTGTCTTGCAAGCAGCCATGTGTTTACTATTTGAAGCTCTCCAAAAATAAATACCATTGAGGGACAAGTACATAAATCGATCATTCAAAGGAACTTGAAGAGAAGCGTACCTCCAAGCAACTCGTCACACCTCTCCAGAAGGTTCTCAATATCACCGTAGCATTTATTGTAAGAGCTTTCTTCTTTGCACCCCTAACAAACTTCAAACTCCGAAACTCATCAGAATTAACCATAACCATTAGTGCATCCTCCTTTTCCAGCAAGCTCCTTAGTGTGAGGAATGAGGCAACAAATCTAGTGGTGCTCAGCCTGACAGTGTCCTTCCTCGTGCACTTACAAAGAAGTGCCAAAGTCCTAGTGTGGCTATAGATAAAAACAGTCAACGCCCTCACTTTCTCAATTGTATTCTTAAAATTTATCAATTTTCTAATGTCCTGCAACATGAGATTGGTGGTGTGCGTTGCACAAGAAGCCCAAAAGATTCTTGGCCTCACTTTTTAGCTTCTCCTTTGTAGCCATGTTTGCCGAGTGATTATCAGTGGCAACTTGTACAATATAGTTTGCTATTATCTCCTGGATGTACTGATCACCCCACTTAAAAAATGAAATCTCCGATATGAGAATCAGCAGACTCCTCTATCCAGTTGTAGAAGATACCTCCAGCACAAGAATGAATGCACAAGTTCATAACACATCTGTGCTTCCGAGCAGTCCACGAATCTGTCATCAATGTGTAGCTGGTAGTCTCCCTAAGCTTCTTATGTGGCTCCAAACCAACTAAAGTGCGAGCACTGCCTTCCTCAACAAAGGCTCCCTCAACTGATACATCGTCGGTCCCACATTGTTTGAACCAAACTAGCCAATAGCTTCACACATATTGTTGAACGAAGGGAGCATCAATACATGAAATGGAATCCCTGCTTGATAAGTCTAAAGAGAGACCCATTCGTGGACCAACTCATTTCTTCTTTGCACTCAGCTGCATCGATTGTTGTTTGCTTCATTGTTGAAGATGATATAGGCTCCTCTGGCATATCGATGAATAGCTCCAAAATCATGGCTCCAAAATCAGGAGGCCTCCTGTTTCCGATCTGAGTGATTTCTTTTGCACACTCAAGTCTAGGACTAGAAACATGGACCTCCTGCCAACGCTCGATCTCATATCTTATCTTGTCTGACTTCTTACCCTTACTTTCAACCATTGCTGCTTTTACTCTCACTATAATGTCAGTCGTCACTTTCTTACATGATTTTGTATTCCCCCGGCTACCAGTTAAATGTACTTTATAGCGGGAAATGCCACCAGTGGATTCCTGCCCATATAGAGTGCACTTGACATTATTCTTCGTAGGCCATTTTGGATAAATTCCCCAATCCCATCCAATATCATCTGAAGGACCTGGATGTGGGTGTTGAACCGAAGCTCGAGCCTTGGCAACTAGATTTGGTCAGCTCTGAGAGCTACCCAATGCTCGATTTTGAGAACTCATCAATGGATTAGATGTTGTAGAGGACAATTCCATATAATGATGTTGAAATTATACCTATGCACTGAACAAATAACAATATAAATACTAAAACTTTACAATATTATCAGCATATATGCTGAACATAACTGAGGAGATGAACTTTTAGAAAATAAATAACTGAAACTGAAAGCATATATGATATGACATATTTGAGCTTTTAGAAAATGCATTTTATTTCTCTGTTAATTGAAGTCTTAAATCATACTCATTAACAGAATCATAGTTTAATAGTTTATAAATTGAAATATGGTTCGAATTTATAAAGCTCAAACATGTTTTGCAACTCCTGCAATTTTAGATGTTGGGCAATTATGTTTTGGATCTAGGCAGAAAGTTCAACATGAAAAGTGAAATACATGATTCTGTTTATAAATGAGCTTAACAACCGAATGCAATATCCACATGGAGCAAGAATATTTTAAAACAGTTGGTTGAAGAAATGAACGTCATGGATCAAAAATCAAGTTGTACATTCCCTAGTCAAGACACTTGAATTTGACATGCGTTTCTATTGTTTATGGCCTTATACTAACTTCTTCTAACAAAGGAAATGCTAGGTCATAGCACTATCTAAGCTTATATCATGAAAGAATGCTCAATAGTCAATATTAGCATTTCCATCAATATTCCCATATCTAAATCCAACAAGTAGCTGTTTACCAACTAACATTAAATTAGTAACTAATGAGCAGATTATTTTTCTCAACATAGTCAAAACAAATGATAACTCAGAAAATAAACTACAGCTGAAAAAATAGCCTCACCCTCATATCTAGTGTTCTCACAACTTAAATCTTTTTCATGTTTCAATAAGAAAAATATAGGCATTGAAGTAAGGGAGCTTGCAAAATGTTACAACCCACAATCAAAATTGTAATTAGCCAAATCACTTTCTTAATTTACCTTACTCTCTCTGTTGTAGGTCAAGCCCAACAGAGAATGGCAATGGTGATGTTGGTGGAGAGCTTTGGAGATAGTCAGAGATGGTGATGCTGCTAGAGAAGGTGAGAGAGAGGCGAGAGAGATGAGTTTCTTATTCTCTATGTTTGCAATGGTTGATTGCCGAAGATGGAGCTCGACGAAGGTGATCGCTGAAGGAGGTGAGAGAGAGGGGCAGCGGCTAGGGTTTCGGCTTCTAATGGAAGCGGTGACAGAGGCAAGAGAGAGAGGCGAGAGAGAAATCATCGCTGGATTTTTCTTTTATGGAATTGGGTCAGGTTCAAGCCGGGTTCAGGTAGGGTTTATTAATATAAATAGTGCTTTTAAGCGCTAAACAGTGCTATTTCACGCAATAAACCGCTATCTCAAGTAAAAAGGGGATTCTTATGCAATCAAACACCGCAAACTATCATATCAGAGCAGTTACCCGCTGCTACCGTGATTCGCCCCGCTATAGCACTATTATTGAGCGTTTTTCCAACACTGGTGCAATCCTATTCAAACACCCCCCCCCCCCCCCGAGGATAGGCTAACTAGATTCTAACAACAAAAGGCTTTAACAAGACAAAAGTCTTAGGGTTTTGATTTTCTTATCGCAAGTAAAGGAGGAAGAAGACGAGGAACCTCACGTTTATAGTTTGAAATTTTTTTTGAAATATACCAATTCCACATTTTTATTTGCAAAACAAATCATTTTGATATTTATTCATCAAAATCGACCAATTTCAGCCACATCAGTAATGGGCACCAAAATTTGGCCAATTTTGAAAAAAAAAGTTTTTTCGAAGCTCTAGGATTTCCAATTCCGTATGATTGGGGAGCTACACTAATTATGTGGGATTGCCAATCGCATAAGAGATTAGTACGTGCTTCTTCTAGCATAGAGCTCTAAGGGATTACTGTTACCTTGGATCTCAAAATATGTTTGCATATAAGGTTTTGAAACCGTACAGGATTGCCAATTCCCATAGAAGTATTACATGAATTATGTTCTAAGAGATTGGAAATTCCTAAGCGTTTTTTAGCTAATTTAAACCATATAGGATTGTAAATACCGTACTGATTTAGACCCTTACTAATCTTACAGGATTGGCAATCCCGTATAATTAGCGTAGACCACTAATTATATAGGGTTCACAATTCCATAAAGCTTCAAAATCAGATTTTTTGGAAAAAACCCACTAATTTTCAATGCTGATAATTAAATTGGCCGATTTTGAAAATTAAATATCAAATTGGTCAAATTTAATAATTAAATTTGTGATTTGGTATATCTGAAAAATTTCTCCTTATAGTTTACATTTGGAACACTTAGAAATTCAAGGCAGAGCACTTAGGACACGTGTCAACCGTCACGAGAATCCTTCTCACACCAAAAGTTATCGTTACACATGGCGAGTGAGGATTGGACGAAACAACACTCGAAGCATTGTGAGACAGTGACTACTCGGAATAGCATGATGTCAGCGACTCAGCAGATCTCCCAAGCGTCGTCTTTCAAAGAGAAGAGCGAATACGCCTAATATGAGAATGATCTTGAGCATGGTAGTGGGGTTCCTTGTGTAAATAACAAAGAGTTTAACAAGAGAACCAATGTAGTAATGCCACAGGTCTCGGAGCTCATCCATTACGATAGGTGATCAGCACATCCCCTAAAGACTCAAAACAAAGTGATAGCCGACCTGAGGTGCGACCAGTGAGTTCGGAATAAGAAGCTTAGAAAAGACAGCGAAGCTCATTAAGGACGGGAGAGCTCGACCACGACGCTTGGAGCGTGGGTTCGTTTGGTTTGGTGGGATTCTCGGGCCACATGCCAGATAGCTCGCTGCCGTAGCTTCTCACATGTCAAGGCTATTCTGCTACATGACAACCTCCGTCAATAGGAGGTTGAGACATGTATTTCTCTTCTTCCTAATTTACTCATGTAAGTACCTATAAGTAGGGGTCTGGTCATGTGTGATTCTATTCTAAACTAGAGTTTTTTTTATACGTATATCATAATCTACAGTTTTATCCATCTCCAAGGAGGGTATTAACTTGACCGTCAGAGGGCCTATCCGGAAACCATCGCGGTACCTCTAATGAGCTGTTCCATGTGTAGGACAAGGATGAAGAAGGTTGTTTCTTGATTCCTTTCACTACTAAAAACAGCTGCAGCCTTAACAGTTTAAACCGTTGGGGCAAATCGTGACCCTAGCAATTACAATTATTACGACACGAAAATAAACTGTTGAGGCTGATTCTGTTGGGGTTATTGTAGCCCCAATAGTCTCCCAACCTTGCCCTAATGGTTACAATCACTGGGGCAAGCTAGTGCCTACCAATTTGATACAATATAGGAGTTGCACATGAATGCTACTAAAATTTCCGTTGTTTCCTGAATTGGGAATGGGTTGAACAAGCACCAAAGGATCTTGAATAGGTTCACCACCTTCTGTGATTATTGGGGCTGTAATAAGCGTACCACTCCCAACATGATAATCCATCTCTCAACATTCTTCTTTTCATTTAGCATAATGCACCCTGCACAAAAAAGTATTATCATAAGAGTTGTACTTAAGCAGTTTGCTGGAGGAAACTACTTGTATACTCAGCTTAAGTCGTAGAAAAGAAGACTAAGAACTGCTCAATACATAGTAAAACATAAACTAGGCATTTTAGTGTTATAAATATGGACTATATAATGTATAAATATGACCATCTATAATGCCTGTTATTTATTAGGTATATGATTTTTGAGAAGTATATTTGTTATAATATGGTGCAACTAACCTATGAATCTACAACAGGTTCACAGGAGATTGATCGGGTCAGAAAAATATATACTGAAACATGTTATATGTAAGACACGCACAAACATATCCTTCTAATCTCAAGAGGTTAAAGTCTTGGATTATGTAAAAATAACAAAAATTAGCAGCCAAATTTCAGAAACCATGAAATATTTTGACAACTTGTCAATCATTTACAGGTTACAATAGCTTATGCTTTGGTTATGGGAGTGTGGTAAGATTGTGGATCCAAGAGTATAAACAATCTGAGGAAAAGAACAGATGTCTGTGTTTGACACTCATTTTAATTGAATCTGGCAATTCATAAGGCACTCATCAGAACATGGATCAATCCAGAAATAAGTGATGAATAGAACAAAACACTCCATACTGAAGTAAAGAACTAAGATAATGAACTTTGGCAACTAATAAGTAAAAATGCCACCATAATCTTGCATACATATAATTATAATGAAATTACTTCAAATATTCTGCTATAAGAAGACTCAAGAATCTCTTCATTACACTAATTTGTGTCTCCAATAGTTAGAAAGAAGCCAGCAATGCTATGACAGTTAAATATGTTGAAGTACATAAAAATTGGCATTTTCTTTATGAAAAACCATTAGGACATAATACGAACAATAAAATAGTATAGAAGACTCACTTGATTCCCATATTTGCAACCAATTCACATTGGAGCCTTTCCCTTCCAAAAAAAATGAGGGGAACCTGTAGCAATTAACCATGATATTCTCTGGTTTATAAAAGACAATGACAAAGATAATGACATTAAAATCAACAAGCTATTAATTCAAGTAACCTTAATGTCAGGCAAGTTCATGAAGTTCTTGGTGATGTGAACAACAAGCTTATCCATGAATGCTGGAGCAATGTAATATCCACTCATTTTGTTTTCAAAGTTGGAACTAAAATCACCGCAACCTTAGTAATAGATATTTCAACAAACATCAAAATATATCAGCTTTTATATTTATTACTGTCGAAGACTGGCCAATGTCTTCATAAGAGCTCAACACAGCCTCATGAATGACATCCCCAATGGGAGCTTGATGATATCAATACTTCTTATAAAGTCAAAGCTTTCACATTCATCCCACGCTATACTCTGAAACTTCAAACTACTAGTACATTGTCTAAATACATCATGTTGATATATCCACTAGAATTTCAACATGACGCGAAATAGCTACTAAAGTTAGTTTCTCCTTAATCGGTCATGACACTATGAGTTGTATGGAACAAGCTATCCAATTTAAATAAATCAAAAAGTTTCCTAATACCCAAAATGTAAAGTAACCCAATTAAAATCACTCACAAGCAGAAAATACAACCCACACTACAACCCACACTCCTCAAAGCAACACATTTCGATAACTTCATTTATGATTTACTAATTCCAATTTCACATTGAAACCCTGGAAAGTTTGCATTACAACAGCAGAGATCCCCAATTACAACACAAAATCTTAGGAATTCAAACTATGATTGATGAACAGAAAAATTATTCAGCTTATATAAGTAAATCAATCGAGATAATCACGAAAAATTCAAGAAATTGCAACAAGATTTACTGAATCAAAATGAAGAGTACCTGCAGGTTTTGATGTCAGTAGCTTAATCTGAAGAGCGACTGAGGGCAAAATCGAAACCCGGGGGCGGTGCTCTAGGGTTAGAGATCAAGAGAGAGGGGGTGCGATTAGGGGTAGGCGGAGAGATCGAGGCGGCCATAGGAGATATGTTAGGGTTCGAGTTGGAGGCGATTATGGTTGAGGCGGAGGCGGCGAGTTGGAGGAGCAGGTTCCTGGGCTTTTGAGAACGAAGATATGAGAAAAGGGGGACCGAGGGGATGAGGAAAAAAAGGAGGGAGAAATTTTCAAAATAGATCCATTCTTATTTTTATTCCTAATTTTCAACTCACTTCCAATTTATTTATAGAAATCGATCTAGTTTCTATCACGTCAGTAGCGCGGTCAGAAACTAGGTCGATTTTCAAATTGTCGCAATCTAAATTGTCGGGTTGTCAAACTTGACTAAGTAGAAGCCATACCTAACTAGTCGGGGTTGACAAGCCCGACTAATTAGATAAGGGCTCTAAACCACTATTTAGTACAGGTCACAAAATAGTCGAAATTGTCAACCCTGACTATTTCGCAGACCAAATACTTTAAAATTTTATGCAAGTAAAGTAGTCAGGGTTGCTAACCCCGACTATTTCGACACTTAGATAAAATTTTCGAGAGACAAGGGTCTCTCGGCTGGAGTCTCTGCGAAATAGTCGGAGTTGGTAACCGCAACTATTTTGCAAAGACTTCACTATACATACCCGAAATTATTTCTAAGTTTCGAAATAGTTGGGGTTGCAAACCCCTACTATTTTGCAGATAACTTAGATTTTTTGCCCCTGATATTGAGAAATTTCTCTGTTATATCACATTTAGTCCATAACCAGTTTTGATCACAAACAAACACATATATAAACTCATATAATGAAAAAATATATATAATCTTAACTAAATGCAATAATCATAAATGATATAATTAATAACCACTAGCAACAAAATAACAATCTCAATGACACAAATATATAATCTTGAGTAAACCCAATTCAACAAATAGAAAGAACTCCTCTTTTTCCTCTCCCCCTCCCTCTCTCTTTCCCTCTCCCTCTCCTTCCTCTCCCTCGTCTCCGTTCCCCTTCAACATGAGCTTGATGATCTCATTGTTCGGTTCTATGTGAAGTTGTGAATGCATGACATTGTCCTATGCTTGAATATGCTGGGAGGTCTAGCTTCATCACGTACACGACTTGAGCCTGCCACGGTACATCCTCGCAACCGTCAATGCTCGTACACTAGAACTCAGTCTTGACATCTGTCATGATCTGCATGATGCGTCCTCCTAAGAGCGAACTGAATCTTCCCTATGATGCATACAAATGCATTCCTTGCGTCTTGCCCGGTGGTCGATCTCAAGGCATCTGTGTAATAGAAGCCACCTCATCCAGTTCTTCTACCTACAATGTTACAATCGGAAGGAGATGATTAGCAAAATAAAAATGAAAAAAGTAATCATAAAATAAGTGTAAATTTTATCTATCTACCTACCAATGCTCTCTCAATTGGACCCCTAGGCATGTATGCGAAAGGTGCTTTGTTCTCCGGATATACCCATCGGCGAGTAATCCCCTTATACCAACGTATATACACATCCGGGTCTGGTGCATCACTATTGCACCCACCCTCAAATCCCAATCATTAATGTACGACTGACGAATTATTTGCTAATTTTGATGATGTGCTCCCTTTTAGGGTTTGCACTCTATTCTTTCTACAGGATCTGGAATGTGCTGTTTTAAGCCAAATTGTCAAAGCACATGATCGGGCACGTACATCTCGACATTTCAAAGCATATGATCGGGACTTTGGCAAGCTATATACCTTGACTATCTCTGTAAATATCTGGTAGTGAGGGTAAAACTCCTTCGTAGGGCACCCACTTGACTTATAATAAGCATTAAAGAAATTTACATATTAGTAAGATTTGAATATTGCTTGAGTATTGTTAGATTTTATGATTTTATACATGTTGATTCTCCATTTGATCAAGTTCATTCCTGTAAAAATTTTCATGATCCTTCGGGGAGCTTTTCCAATATCTGGAGACATTCCATCTATTTGATATATAAAGGTTTAGTATGGATTGAAATAAATATTAAAAAATTTCATGTAATCATAAACTCATATACCTATATTCTAATGGAATCTAACCATCAAGAAGTTGGGTCTCCTTCAAATCTAGTGTTCTAATATGCCATCGTTCCCATGACCATATTTGCAACAAAGTGTTGCAGCCTTTGAATTCCTTATTTTGCATGAATACCACTTTTGTCATCTCCCTATGGAGATAGGCTAGCACTGCACTCTTCCATGATAGATCCCCACACTCCTCAAGATTTTTAAGAAGTGGCAACCATCTAACGTGCACTGAATCATTAGTTGAATCCAGAAATAGAATAGTGCTGATCATATGCAGTATGTACGTCCGACCATATGTCTTGATGGTCGCATCTGTTACCTCCATCGGTACATTCACGTAGTTCTGACGTAGCCACTCAAGCTCGACATTACCACACTTCATATTAGGAGCTTGGCCTAATACACTTTCATGCACTCCTATCCAGTTAAAGTCATTGGTACACGTAATAACATTTCCATCCACTTTACAGTCAAGTATAACCCCTATATCCTGCAGAGTAATAGTTGCCTCTTCTTGTAGCATGTGAATTGTATTTGTATTTGTCTCAGGCCACCATTATTCAATCAAAGCTGTAAAGAGGGGCCAATTGATCCTTATCCATTGTATCTTTGAACATTCAAAAAAGCCTGCTTGACGAGCATAATCTTGAACACATGGATCAGTCAAATCCCACCTCGAATGTGCACGAGTATGATCAATTACAGTAATATTCAGGGCTTGCATATATTACAAAAACATAATATATATTAGATACAACACTCATTCCAAGCATTCGAAATAAGATTGAAAATTTAAAATGTTTGAAAATATTAAAAAATTTACCTCCACTAAGTCAATATTCGCGGATCGGTGTCAATATTGGTCGTATAGGTCCTCATAAGTAATTGATCTCGCCCACATGCTGTAATAGGATGCACATATAGAGTAAAATATATCAATATTATGTTATAGTATACATATTAAATTAGAAATAACTTACAGAATATGCATTTATGTGTGCATTTATGTGAGAGTATAATATGAGAGTGTGCATTGACTTACAAAATACATAGAATAAAATTAACAAATCTTACCCATTAATTGCTATCTATTCAGATTGGTAGGATAACAAGATCTATTATGGTTCGGTTCCCTACATATCCACATCTGATTTTCTTTGGAGCTCCTTCATATCCTTCATCTGTCGTACCTCTTATGCGTACTGATCGCGGATGTCCAGCTTGTCTCTTATAGTTAGGAGGTAATACATGCGGTCTATTATGGGGTGGCCCATGACTACTATCTACAATTGGATGGAAACATGACTTTTATGAATCTCTATGGCGACTTTGACTGATACCATTCAGAGGAGTATTTATAGCATGAATTATTTGCACCCCTAATTGCTTGGAAGAAACTGCTATAACTTGCAAACATGGTAATTTTTCACAATTATGGTATGTTGCAAGTGCATGCACATTGTGTTCCTCATATATTGATGATGTAAGAATGACTGTATTTGTCTGTAGCCTACCATTCATCCGGACTAAACATAGTAATCTTTGTTGATCTCGCCTGCACTTTTCGAGACCCTACAATCTCTTCATTTTTAGGTGTCAACCCCATCGTCCACTTTGCTCCATCCTCACGCCGCTTGACAAAATATTGATTAAGTGTATAAAATATCCTTGCAACCAACACCTATATGGGCATCGCTCGAGCTCCCTTAAGTACACCGTTAAAGCTTTTAGAATAATTAGTTGTCATAATACAAAACCAGTTCTGTCCGTCTTTACTCAGTGCCCACCGGTCGACATATTCACTTCCCAAATCACTCTCAATCTAGTCATGTGCAGCTTGATATGTTGCCATGATTTGATCCCTTATGCGATCATACACACATGTTTCTAGTGCACAACCAACTTGCCAAAGAACGTTTTGTAAATGCATCTCCCCATGCCTCTTTCTAAAGTTATATCTAATGTGTCTTATGCAATATCAGTGATAGTGATAAGAACCAAATATCCTATGCAATGCTTTAGGAATACCTTTCAGCCTATCAGATATGAAAGTATTTTCCTAGGAGGTAACACATTAAGAATATAAAATTGAATACAAGCAAAAAACCACTCCCAATTTCCACTATTCTCGACCTCCACAACCACAAAAGCCAAAGGAAATAAGCCACCATTTGCATCTACTCCTATAGCAACAAGCAATGCACCTTCATATTTACAATATAAATGTGTCATCAGTGCTAAGAACCGGCCGACAAAATTTAAATCCCTCGATCAAAGGGCCAAATGCCTAAAATACGCAGTTAAACTGCTCAACTCCTGGATGAGTCACTTTGGTTATAAGTTTATGTTCAATTTAAGGATTGCTTCTTTTGTTCACATCAAGATATTGAGGAAGTGTCGCATAAGACTTCTCCCAATCACCAAATATTTTTGTCATCACAATTCTCTGCGCATTCCATTCTTTGTCATATGATATTTCAATGAACCTTATGTCTAACACTCTATCAATTATCTGACCTAGATTTAGATCAAGCTTCTTCTTTAACTTTGGCATATAATCAATTGCGCTATGTGAGAGGCAGATGCATGCTATGATCTGACTCCAAGACCGGATTGCTACATGTGTGAACCCCCAGTTTCCGGTGATTTTAAAATGCCCATTATGTTTCTTTCTGGCAAATGAATATAGCTTCCAAGGACATGTATAATTAGCTACGTTTCTCTCCATCTGTTGACCTTTTCTTTTTGTATTCATAAAACACATTCCATTGAAACTTGTTTGATTTCTTTTAACTTGCTTGAATTTGACATTGGCTTTGATAGAGTAATCACAAATAGCATCAACCAATTGCTCCTTAGTCTTGAACAAACCTCCCACTGTAAAAGTGAAGTCCTCATCTCTTCTAAAGATTAAACTTTGGCCGATGTTAACATTTTCTACTATGGAAGAATGAATCCACTTGTTATCGTCAAACTCGTACGGAGGTGGCTCTTTGTACTCAATATATTCAGTGTTAACATGAGCATTGTCAGGTCATCCTGGGTTCTCTTCAACATCTTTTATCATAAATTTCATGCTATCAATTGGTGCACCATCTTGTTCTTCACGTTGGGAGTCATCGCTTCTTTCATCCTCTTCAATCAACGCCCCTCTTATTAGCCTCATAGTTTGATATGACGTTTCATTATTCATGGCACTTAGCGTTCCCCCAAATGAAGGTCCACTTATATGTTCAATTGAGTTTGCTCCATTTCACTCGAAATGAAAGAAAACCATTAGACTCAACTCCCAAGTCTAACATGCATGAGAACTCTCCCGAAGGTTTGAACATTTGCCTTGAACTAAACGGAAAATTTTTAATGAACAATATTATTGTTGGTTGCGTCTTGCTCAAATTAAACATAATACTCATATGATGATCATTTGAGATCCCAACTGCAGATGTTCGTTCAAAAGTTATGGGCTAGTTGCATATTACTTTTAGTCGATACTCTCGTGGATCAATTTTCGTAACTCGGTGTGATTCTTTAATCAAGTCACAGAAACTACATGATTCTGAGATGATTGACGGTGTTACCCCTCCAATTAGGCATGTTATTCATTCTATAGTTAATTTTCCAACCGTAAGAACAAGCAATAAAAACCATATTGTTCAACCTCTGGAAAAAAAATTAGACTATATCATTTAAATGCAAAAATTTTTAAAAAGATATGAGGCCATTGAGGAAGAGAGAAAAACCCTAGATTTAAATGCAAACAATCTCATAAATCATATGCCCTAGGATTTCAATTTCGATTAAAGCCTACTACATACAAAGACTCACAATCACTACAAATATATCTAATTAAAACCCTAGAATTAAATGTTGAAGAAGGAGAAAAACCCTAGATTATGTTAAAGAAGAGAAAAAAGATCCTAGATTTAAATGTTGAAGAATAAAGAAGGAAGAGAAATTATCTAGAGATCAACTGCAAATCACTCACGTGAGTTTGGTCGGAGCAGGAGAAAGAGATGGGTTGAAGAAGAAAGAGGAAGAGAAATGAAATATGAGAAGGGAGAAGTCAGGTCTGGGTAGTATAAGAAAATTATAGTCAGGGTTGTTCGCGGGAAAAGTTACTGATTTTTCCGTTGATCTGAATCTGTTACACCTTTATGGAATTACAAACAAATTCAAATAAAAAGATCACCTTTTTATAAGGCTTACAACAAAAAATCAAATAAAGATTACAACTTTAAACCAATTGAATAAACGCGGGATCTGTTTATTGGATCCTCGCTTGCGTGGGTATCTTAGCCTGTGACGGGGACTTGTTTCGTCCGTGGACCACCGTGCAATTCTGATCCAAATGGAGATCTGGATTCTGGATCTGCAGATCTGAGGGGTTTATTTTACGAAGGAAATAAACGCCAGCGGGGATCAACTCACGAAGGAGGTGATCGCCGGAGCGGGTGAGATCTACCAGGAGAAATCACGCACTAGACCCTAGACTAAGACTGAGCTTAGACTAGAGGGTAGACCCTAGACTAAGGTGGAGCTTAGACTAGAGGGTATATCTGCAGATCTGACTCGGATCGCTATAGATCTGGTCTCCACTCCTTACCTCGCGATGTAGATCTGGTGCGGAAGAGTTCGTCTCTTGCACGGGCTGTGCATCTGACTTCTTTCCTTCGCCGGTGCTCAGATCTGTGCAACGAGGACTCGTGGATCTCGCGTGGAGCTGCCAAAATCTCAGAATTTCCCCAACCTCAGTGAA
>JBAKGM010035807.1:0-19284 GCA_037177215.1 Asparagus racemosus
TATAATTTGCCATCCTCCTTAAAATGGTAGATGACTTATTTATATCTCTTATGTGATACTGAATTGTCTACTAGTTAATTAATTATTGGATTTGATTTTGTCCTCCAACTGGCAGCTCGTACTGTAGGAATTATGCTTATAATGTCATACAGAGAGGGCATCATACAGTTACACCTTAAAAGTAAGAGGTTGTAAGTGCTGTTAGCTAGGCCGGATGCACATATAATCTCACGGGGACAACTGCTTTCTTAATATTATCAAAATTATATTCTAAGCCTGACAAATTTATAATTTTCACCCACAATCTAAAAAAATATTTGCAAGATTTCGAGTTTTAGCCCATTTAAGTTCGAAATTTATCTTATTTGTCAAGAAAGTTGCATCATAATATTGTATTTTAATTCTTGAGTAAATAAATACCTGTTATCCGTCCGTCTAAGAAAGTTTTCCTGGATCCGTTTCTGACCGATGGCAATTAGGATGCAACACGACATGCAATTTTTTGACTTACACAAATTATTTTCTTTGATTAGTGCATCCCAAATATTCTAATTTAAATGAACTACTATACGAGATATTCTTGATTTCTTGATAGACTTCTAACGACTAGCTAGATCCTATAGTACTATACCAGATATTCCTTTCTTAAATTATTTAGTGATGATTTTATCCCCATCTGTCTCCCTACTTCCCTGCGACTCCCTCTCAAAGATTTGTCCTCAGTGCAGGCTAGTAGTTAAGTGGGTGATCTTCCACCTCATGCGCTCATTAATTTATTAACTAAACTATAATTGTCTAGTTCTGTTACTCATTCTGATGTGGTTCATGATACCTACCATCAAAATTTGTCAACGACAGATAACATTGTAGTTCAAACAATGAAGACTGTAAGCAATTATAGGAAAGATCCTATAGGTTTGGAGAAGGATATGCGCTGAGTAGCTCTGGACAGTGTAGACTAAATTGGGTTGGTGATTCCTATCAACCAAAGCTAATTATTTTATAGATAGAATAAAAAAACTTTAATCCGACAGAAAATTTATAGGATAAGCTTTGATCGTCACGTATATCCATCAATATTTACAACTTTAGCATCATATATACAAGTATTTTACCAGTGCTTGCACGTGTGAATCTTACTTGTGAAATAAATAATATGGAGCGGATAGAAGTCTAATTTTTTTATACACGATGTTTGGTCTCTAGAAGTTTTTATTTAGTCAGATGCATGTGCTTTTAAATTAAATTGAACATAATTTTTTTAATTACTGCTTCTCTTTTCTATTTTTTTAATGTATACTCTATGTTTTTTAATGGATATGAGGCTATGAGCATACAAATGGCTTATACCAATAACTTATAGCATATGAATTACTAAATATAGGTATTTTGGATTGGAGTTTTATCTTCAAATAATTTAAATCTTAAAAGAAATTCAAAATAAGGGGATAGATGACTTTTATTTTAAAATTTAAAATTCAGAGTTAGGTAGTTAACTACCAACACCTCCTTTACAATATTCTTCTTTATTAATAACATTCTGAGATATAAAGAGAAAAAGAAAAAGTTAGTTTGGCAAATGAGTGCGTCGCTATTTTTTATTTTAAAATTTTAAATTTAGAATTAGATAGTTCAACCATCAAAGTTTCCTTTGTAGTATATCTTCTTTTTATATAATATTTAAAAAATAAGAAAGGATTAGAAAAAAGTTATCGTTCTATGTGATCACAAGACCAAAAATATCTTTTCAATGTAGGAACTGCAGAGATTTTGCTAGCTAGCATGGTCATCTTATGTTGACGTTTCACTATATTATCTTTTGAGATTTGGTATGAGCTATACAATACATTGAGTTAAAGTGTCCAACATGAAGCAATCAAATAAAATTTCGTAGTTAAATGATATAGAAGGCCTTCACATATTGATTTAATCTAAACAATATCATGCTTAAGCCTTAATCTTGTAATGCTTGCATTAGAATGATAACTTAATTAAAAAAGTATATGTGGTTTTAAAATATATATAAAATATCTTAAGAATGCAAATATTTATTCCTAGAATAATCTTAAGAACCCATTAAAATTTTAATATAGTTCTTAGAAATATCAGATAAAGTGGGGAAACTTTGAGATAATGCTTTGGGTAATTTGTGTAAATAATTTATTTATTTATTTATTTTAGATCATAGGGGATAATTTTATAATAGGAAAGTGTTTAATTTTATAAATCTTTATATGTTACATTTTTTATGGTGTTTTATCTTCTATTAATAACCGACTGTAATTTATTTTTTTAAAAAGTGCACAATTATAAGTAATGTTGCTTTTATGATACATATATTTTTTAAATCCATATTAATAAATATTAACTATTTAATATGTCATTTTAAAGTTTTTTTACTTTCTTTGACACAGCTATTTACACAGTTGAGTTTCACAAGAGAGGACTTCCACATGCACACACACTTCTATGGTTGACTCCAGATTTCTATATCCCTACAACGGATAATATTGATAAGTTTATTTATGCTAAAATACCCGACAAAGTTGATGATCCGCTAGGATATGAGGCAGTCACTCTTTTCATGATTCATGTGCCTTGTGGTATGCCATTTCCAAGCTCACCTTGCATGAAGGATGGTAAATGTTTAAAACACTTTCCCAAGCAATATATATCCCACACAAAAGCAGATAATAATGGTTTTCTAGTTTATCGTAGACGAAAAAATACAGTTGGTGTTTTGGTAAGAAGCAATATAGAGCTTGACAATAGATATGTGGTGCCCTATAATAGAGATCTACTATTTAAATATCAATCTCATAAACATATTGAATGGTGTTACCAAGGTAGATCAATTAAATATTTATTCAAGTATGTTCATAAAGGCCCAAATTATGGTTCTTTCATTATGCAAAGCACAGTTGAAAATTCTAATCAAGCTGAAAGACGGGATGAAATTAAAGAGTATTTGGAATGTAGATATGTTTCTGCTCCTGAAGCTAAATGGGGGATATTTTAGTTTGACATACATCACAGAACCCTAGCTCTTGGGAGACTTCCCTTTCATCTTCATAATGAACAACCAATAACTTTGGGTGATGATGACAACTTGGAGGATGTTATACAATGGCAATCATCTACGCAAACCAAATTTCTAGCATGGTTTGCGGCAAATAAAAGATATGAACAAGCAAAAAATTTAACATATGCAGGTAATTTTGTCATATAATTAATAACATTTAATTATATCTTATTCCTTTTTATTAATAAATTTAGCTTAATGTTTATATCATTTTGTTATCAATGATCTTTTTGTATATATCATTAAAAATTTATACAAGCAAAAACTTGGTTTATTAACTGCTAGTAATCTAATTATAGTTGTAATGTGTACAATCTACAAATTAAGTACTTTCTATAAATTAATTACGTGAGTTTCTCCAATAATATTAGTGATAAAAATTCAAAGAAGAAGGTGTTTGCTAAATATATTATTAGTTTCATCATAAGAAAAATTAAATCATTAACATGTTGTTCTAAGATGAATGTATTATTATCACAGGATGATAAATCAATTGAATTGAATGAGGATGGTATCGCTGATAATCAATCTATTGAATTAACTCCGGATTTATCCACACTAATATCCACCATTAATAGCAATGGTAAAAAGAAGATTTTGGATGTTTCGCTTATTGCTAAAACCCCACCTACAGCTAGGGAAAAAAATAAGAATACAATCAGGTTGGTTTATTTATACATTAATTAATTTTGATATATAATTTTTTATTGTTAAATTTACGATATAAACATGTTTATTATTTTACAGAAATGGACAAAGAACCAGCTCTTTCAACTTTCAAGAAGAGGATTAAGATGGAGAAAAAATAATTACAAATTATTAGAGCTCTTCTTTATATTTTGCTTATTACATTTTATGACTGTTAAATTGATTGAGAACTTTTTTCAGTGATGCATCATTTGTGAATAATGTTTGTGAATATTAAACTATCTTTTTTTTTAATTTCATTCAAGTTGCATTTAGGACATTTTGATTATCTTCATTGTATTCATTTATTATAAAAATTTAGTTTAAATGATCCTAATTTTAATTATAGATTTTATATAAGTTGTTTAATATTGTTATTTCCAGGTGGATACATATTATCTAACCTCATTGGGGGTGGGTGAGAGTGGGGTTCGCGTGTTTCAAAGGGGGTTGAGTTGTTAGATATTAAAAATTATAATCAGATGAGAGTGATTGAAATGCGACGAAATATAGATAAATTGCGGTAAGACCGTGCTTAGCACGGGCTAAAATACTAGTTTTAATTTAAAGAGAGACACAGGTGATCCAAAAACCTCTCTTTATAAAAATCAGTAAAGACATAATATCAAATCCATAAATAACAAAACAAAATTGATAAATTCATTAATAATATTTTAAGATGAAGACTAAGTCATCAACTTTAAATACAATTTGACATATGTATAGTTTTGAATATATGATATTAGGGTTAATTTTTAGAAGACCACCCTCAACTACGATAGATGTCTTAAAAACCTCTCTCAACTATTTGAGAAAACCACCCTAAATTTTGGGAAAATTATAGATAACCCCACTTAACTTTAGAAATCAGAGAAAACCCCCTCAACTATGGGGTGTCTCACAAACCCCCCTCCCCCCCGCCCCTAATCTTTCACACTTTTCTCACCAGACCCCCTTGATGTCATTTCAATGTAACTGAAATACCCTTTTAAAAATCTATCCATAATTATAAAGAAAGTCTCAACTGGTTTAAAAATTAACTATTTTCAATTGACAATCCTTTTTCGCCCTCTTTCTCCTCTCTTTCCCTTGTCCTAAAAAATTAGAGTAATTTTTTATGATCAAGGACTATCTTTTAGTTCAAGAGGTTATCTCAAATTTTCATAGTTGAGGGGAGTTATCTATAATATGCTTAAACTTGTGGGGAGTTTTCTAAAATTAAAATAGCTGAAGGGGTTTTTGTAAAATTAATTTATGATTTTATGTAGAGAGACTCTTTACGGGATATTTTTTTTAATTTCTATTTTTAAATATATATTTTTATATCATATAAATGGCTAAGTGTTAATCCTCCACGAGGAGCCGACATGTGTCCCATGTTAACTAAACACCATATCAGCCTCACCCTATACAGGACGACTGGAACGGCTTCAACACTCGGCCCTTTCCAAGAAGGGTCGAGTTGAAAGACGTCCTCACTCGTATCTAGCCATTAGAATTAACCCCACACCTTATCATTGTACAAGGTTGCATCGAGAACTTTCGAAGCCGAGTAAAAAGACATCATTTGCCGGCCCTCTCGCAAAGCTGACTAGCAAGGTGGTTTGTCCTCAAACTCCCTGCCAATAGTTGATGACCATCACAATGAATGCGTGATTAGAACGATCATTGCTCTAGCCTTAAAAGTCTTTATGACTCATCGGACCTCGTCAGCACCATGCATACCTCGTCACTATCACATTAAATGCCTAGGTGACTCAATCCCCTCTGCAGCTGACACCTGTAAAGTAGCTACCGACTGAGTCGCCTGCTTAGACTAGGCTGAAGTTATGCATTTGCCCCTTGAATCTGCTATAAAGGAAAGATGTTGTCTACTGCATAGGGTAAGCAATCTCTTTCTAAAAAACACCATACACTTACTCTTCTTCTCCACTTAAGCTGATCACTGACTTGATCGTCAGAGGAACTATCAGAGATCCCAACTCTGACCCTCTCATGTGTTGTTCATGTGTAGGACTGGATTCTCTGCTCAAAGACTAACCATTTGAAGAAGATTAAAAAACCCTAAACACCCTAAACAATCTACCCTCTATTTCCTATTTGATAACTGACATCAACAGTTGGCACCCACCGTGGGGCCTCTTTCTCTTCTTTGTGCAAGATGGCTGGTTCTGATCGTCCTGGTCGATCCTCCAATCCATCTGCTAAAGAATATGGGCTATGCTACTCAAGCCCATATTCTCAATCTCTCCAGCATCAGTTCGCTTCCTTCACAAACGAGCTCATCAACCAGATTTCTCCTCAACAGCCTTCTTCGTCATTCATTCCTCCCCCTCCTCCTCCTCCCCCTCCTATGAGTCAGGTAGTACAATGAGCACCCGAAGATTATGCTGAGCACACCTCTCCTCCACTTCACCAATAGGCTCGTTTAGCCACTCCGCCTCGACAGACCCAGCAGTATGTAGAGGCGACAAGGGAAAACCCCAGCTACAACCATGGGGCCATGAGTGAGCTGCATGGACTGCTTCGCATGGCCCCAAATATCCCTACACTGCATTGGGTCCTTCCACCACCAATCTTGCGTCTGGTTATGACCGAACATTTAACACTGTTGTCGACACCATTGGAGGGAACACTCCACTCACCAACTGGAGCATGAATGCTCTCTATGCCAAATTTAAGATGCCTTATATAGAGAAATACAAAGACGAGGGAGATCCAGCTAAGCACGCACAAAAGTTTTATAATCTAATGAACATGCAGTAGGTGACTAAGCCAATCATTTGCAGATCGTTCCATATCACCTTCACGGGAAGTGCTAAAATGTGGTGGAACTCATTGGACAAGAAGTCCATCCATAGTTTTGAGCAGCTCGGCCAAACATTTATGCACCACATTTGGTTGACTCCAAATAGAAGAAGCCCTCTCACGTCTTGCTGCAAATGAGATTGAACCCTAGGGAATGTCTCAGGGACTACTTTAAGAAATTCCAAGCCAAGATGCTAGAAGTCGACGACCCTGGCAACATGATCGCCATGGCTGCTATCTCGGTAGGGCTAGAGAACAAAAAGCTGGCCAAATCGCTTATCATAGATCGAGTCACCAACTATGAACAGCTGATGGCCAGGGCACAAGGGCACGTGGACATGAAAGATACCGGAGCTAATAAGAAGGCGGCCAAAGAAGCAGAAGCAACAACAGCTGCAGCTACAGCTGTAGCAATAATAGCATCTATGGTAGAAACCGAGCCCTCTCCAAATGAGAAGACGGAGAGGGATCCCCCTAGAAGCAACTCCAAGTCAAGTAGAACCGACAAGAGGGATAGGAGAAGAGAAGCAGCCAAGAGGCTGGCCCTCACTTCCCTCAATACTTCTCTCTCACAAGTTCTCTACTTGATCTATAAAGAAGGATATTTGAACCCACTCCTCCCCGCATGATGTCGGACCCTCGATCTAGAGACCCTAAGAAGTATTGCTAGTACCATAGAGATCACAACCACTATACTGATGACTAAAGAGTCCTCGAGAGAGATATGGAGGGCTTGAGACAAAAAGGATTCCTTCTAGAAGGGACAGGGGAATCTGCTCCAGGGAAGTTTGATAGGAGGTCTCAATCTAGATCGCCATGTCCCCAACATCAGCAAGATAAACAACCTACAGAGACCGACAGTTGGGGCATTATCAACACCATCAGTGGTGGTCCAGCAACAGGAGGAATGTCAATTAATGCTCAGAAGAAATATGCTAGACGAGCGTCATATGTCAATTTTTGTGAGAAGAAGCTGAGGACAGATCAACTTATTTCCTTCAACAATACTGATCTGAAAGGTATAGAGAGACCTTATTATGACCCTCTCATCATATCGGCTGAGTTTAATGGTTTTTGAGTCAAAAGAATCTTGGTTGATACTGGGAGCTCCACTGATATTCTATTCATGGACGTCTTCAACCAGATGGCATCAAGAAGTCTAGAATGTAGCCTTGCTGAGACCCCCTCATTGGATTCACAAGACATTCGCTCCTACCAGAAGGGCTGATTACTCTCCCCCTAATGGTCGGTGAGTACCCTCGCTGGTCCACTGTTCAAACTCAGTTTGTGGTGATGAACATAAAGTTCGCTTATAACATTATTCTTGGAAAAACCTCCGTGAATAACCTACAGGCAGTCCCGTCCACCTACCACTAGATGGTGAAGTTCCTAATCCTAGAAGGAGTTGGGTTCGTGAGGAGCAATCAACGATAGGCTAGATCATGCTATCTGCTCTTAATGAGGGGAAATGGAGTATTGGAGAACCTGCCAATTGAGAAGACCCATCTCCAGATGGAGAAAGAATTAGAACAATAGCTAATGAGTCCTGTGAAAGAATTGTAGGAAGTGCCAATCGACCTTGATGGATCGAGGAAGGTCAAAATTGGGTCAAACCTCATTGAACCCTAGCGAGGAGCTGTGATCGTGTTCCAATGCAAGAATGCGTACGTGTTTGCTTGGAGATCGGAAGACATACTGGGAATTCCCCCTGAAGTGGTGAGCGATGAGCTCTTGGTCGACTGACATAGCATGCTGGTTTGACAAAAGAAAATACATCTTAGCTCTGAGAGGCAGAAGGCGGCTGCAGTTTAAGTTGATCGATTGCTCAAAGCTAGCTTCATCAGAGAAAGTCCGTACCTTGAATGGCTATGCAACTTGGTACTGGTCAAGAAGTCTCTTAACAAATGGAAAATGTGCAATGACTTCAAAGACCTAAACAAAGCTTGCCTAAAGGACAACTAGCCCCTTCTAAGGATCTATCAATTGGTTGATGAGAGTGCGGGCTATGAACTGCTCAGTTTTATGAACGCCTTCTCAAGATACAATCAAATCATGATGGCAAAGCATGACTAAGAGACGACGTCATTCATCACAGACCAAGGGACCTACTGCTATAAGGTGATGTCTTTCGTTCTTAAGAATACAGGGGCCACTTATCAAAGACTAATTAACAAGATATTCAAATAACAGATTGGTAGCAACATGGAGGTGTATGTGGATGACATTCTTGTGAAGTCAAAGCAGGCGGCATCTCACGTGTCGGATCTTGAAGAAACTTTCTATGTCCTCTAACACTATCGCATGATGCTCAACCTAGCCAAATGTGCTTTTAGGGTGCAATCACGAAAATGTTTTAAGGTTATGATTACCCAACGAGGCATTGAGACCAACCCCAAAAAGATAACCGCCATAGAGTAGTTGCCTGCACATTAAAGGGCGTCCATAAGCTGAAAGACAAGATAGCAGCATTGGCCTGCTTCCTTTCAAAATCTATCGAGAGAAGCCTCCCATTTTTTAAACTTTTGAGATGAAGTAAGGAATTGAAGGAGGACATTAGCTGAACAGTAGAATGTAGTGAGGCCTTTAATGACCTCAAGAGATATTTGAGCACTAAGCCTCTGTTGAGCCGATCTAGAGAAGGAGAAATCTTGTATCTCTACTTGGCCATCTCCCAAGAAGCAACTAGCTCTGTCCTCATCCAAGAGGAAGACAACACACATAAGCCAATATATTATGTCAGCCAAATCCTGAAGGTGGCCGAACTCAACTACACTCTTTTCGAGAAGGCCTCCTTTACTCTCATAATTACAGCTAGTAGGTTTCACCCCTACTTCTAGGCACACACCGTAGTCTCTCCCTAGAAGAAAGCACTTGGTAGCCCTACCACTTCGGGAAGAATGATCAACTGGTTGGTCAAACTCAATGAATATGATGTACAATTTGAGACCAGGAAGACCATATAAGCCCAAGCCTCAGCTAACTTCTTAACAGAGTCTTCTGTAGTAGACGACGACCCGTCTCTGCTCATACCGATCCCCCCACATGAGTCTTCGACCCCAAGACAACCAAGGCACCTCCTTCTTAGTAGTGCAGTACTCCCGAACATGACCTGCCTTAGTTCTCCTTGAGGTGTTTATTGAAGGTGGATGGATCCTCATGAGAAGGAGGCAGTGGAGCTGGAGTAGTCCTACGTGGCCCCGACGAGTCCACACACAAGCACTCCATTGCTTTTGAGTTTTCAACCTCAAATAACAAGGCCGAATATGAAGCCCTCTTGGTAAGAATCCAAGCTACCTAGCAGCTAAGGCCGAGTTCGTCTATATCCTAGCCAACTCCTAACTTGTCGTCTACCAAGTAAGGGGAGATTATAAAGCTAAAGCCTTGATGATGATCCTGTACCTGAAGGTGGTCAAAAAGCTCTTGAGCAATTTTACAGACTTCAAAATTGCCCAAGTCCCCCACGCCCTCAACCCTCGGACGGATCTCTTATCAAAGCTTGGGTCGTCCAGCTCAAGGAATAGTCAGGGACCCGTGTATATGGATACCCTCAAGAACCCTAGCATCGTGAAGCTCCAACTAACTCAATCATGCAGACCGAGACATCAACGGAACCCTGTGGGATGGATCCACTCATCCAGTGTTTGATAGGGGGGACCTCACCAGAGAATGCTACTAAAGTGAGGAGTATACAAAGGAATGCTTGAAGTTATCTTATGATTGATAACCTATTTATCAAATCTTGTACTCCAGCAGTAGTGTGGGGCCCTATCTCCAATGCCTCTAGCTAACAGAGGCTAGTTATGTTCTAAAAGAGATCCATAAAGGAACTTGTGGGAATCACCTAGGAGCTAGAACTCTCGCTTAGAAGGTGGTCCGCCAAGGTTACTATTAGCCGACCATCCTAGCCGAGTCCAAAAGACTCGTCTCTAGATGCAAGACCTGCCAATTCTTCTCAAATGTACCACGAGCTTCAGCAACTGAACTCACTCCCCTCATAAGCTCAATTCCCTTTGATCGATAGGGACCGGATTTGTTAGGGTCTCTCCAAATAGCTTTAGGTCAATGAAAGTTCCTACTAGTGGCTATAGACTATTTCACTAAATAGATAGAAGTTAAGCCCTCAGCCAAAATCGGCGAGGGCAACATCACCAATTTTGTGTGTAATCAATCGTTTACAGATTTGGAGTACCCACCTTGTTCGTCACCGACAATGGCACTCAATTTGATAGCAGAGACTTTCGTAGCTTTTGTGAAGAATAGAAGATACAACTCAAATTCACTTCAGTGGCACACCCAAAATGCAACGAGCTTGCAGAGGCTGCCAACAAATGCATACTTCAATCTTTGAAGAAGAAGGTGGATAAGTTAGTTGGAAACTGGATTGAAGAGCTACTTGAATTTCTGTGGTCTTAGCGCACCACTCACAAATATTCCACTAAAGAAGCCCCATTCAAACTAGCATATGGGACCGAAGTGGCCATCCCAGTAGAAGTCAGCATACCAACCATCCAACTACAACACTTCAACGAAGATTTGAATTCAACTGGACTTCGAGTCGAACTCAACCTCATTGAAGAAGTTCAAGAAAAATCTCTCTGATCACAAGTTATCAATCAGCAACACATCGCCTAACACTACAACAACAAGGTTCAGCCTCGAAAATTCAGCTTTGGTGATCTCGTCCTTCAAAGAGCAATTTTTGACAGAGACACCAGGCATGGCAAATTGGCCTCCAACTGGGAAGGACCGTATATGGTCATTGAGGAAGTACATCCCGGCACTTATCGGCTATGAAGCTCTGATGGAATAATCTTGCAGCACCCTTAGAATATAGAGCATCTCAAGAAATACTTCCTGTAATTATAACTGTAAGATTCTCATATGATATAAATACTTTTTGATAATCTTATTATACTATGCTTTTGTAGTACTTATAAGACCTTGCACATGCTCGAGGCACAACTCGAAAGACCTTGGCATCCTTTCAGAATAAAACCAAGACACATCATAAACTCAGTTGACTTCGAATCGAAAGACCTTGGTATCATTTCGGAATAAAATCAAGGCACGTCATCGAATCGGTCGACTTCGACTCAAAAGACCTTGGTATCCTTTCAAAATAAAACCAAGGCACGTCATTGACTCGATCGACTTCAAACTCACAAAATCTTAGCATCCCTTCAGAATAATACCAAGGTATGAAGCTGACCCATCTCAGTTACAAATTTCAAGCGAGATAAATTGTAGATAAACATGTAAGCACAATCAAGAAAGGTACACAGATCAAATAGACAAAAGTGCATCTTTTTATTCATATATCAAGATATTTACAATATAGAATATTTACATGGCAAAGATATCAAAAAAGGATAAGATACATGATGCTCTCAAGGGGCTTGACTCGGAGGAGGCGTAGGGCTTGACTCGGAGCAGACGTGGGGCTTGAAGTGGGTGCGCTGCTGGACCTAGGAATAGAAGCCGAACATGGAGGGGTAGCAGCAGTAGGAATCGGCTAGGGCTTAGACCCAACCTCTTCATCCTTTTCATCTCCAGGATGACTAGCCAACTATCTCGAGTTGAGCCCTCACCCGTTCCTTGAGCCGACTCTTCACCCTCCTCTTCCCCATCATCGACGTCCAGGACCAGCCCCCCTCTCCTCGTCTCTATCTTTCAAAGAGTGTCGAGACAATTGGTGTCTTGGGGAGAAAAATAGAACCATTCAGGATCAACCTTGAAGTTGGGACAAAGCTGCACCTTGAAGTAGTCAAAACCGGCCTTGCACGCTGGGCCACCTCCACCTTCCCGAGAGTACTATTATGTTATTTCTCCTAAACTTCTACTTGGCAGGTCTCAGATTTGAGATGGTTGAGATGACCCTGTAGCGCCTGTATTTCTCTGAGAGATGACTATTTTTATCTCTCAGCCTCTAGAGCTACCTAGACAACCTCCTTCCGCAGAGCCTCATGTGCAGCCACTTCCTCCTTTAACTGATTCTGGAGGGTCTCAGCTTTTTGGCCAGCCACTCGAGCTCGCTCAAAAGCTACAGCTATCTTCCATCTCTTGACCTCGACCTCATCCTCAAGTATCTCACTGTGTCATTCTGTTCACGAAACTCGTGCCCGAGATGACCGATGTCCTCCTTAAGCTTGTCGATCTTGGCTGACTTTTTGCTGCTGGATGCCTTAGGTCCTTGACCATCTCATCTCGCATCTCCACCTCCTAGCACCATTTTCCTTCATCCCTTCTCCAAGCCACCAGGTTGTCCTCCTTTGTTGCCAGCTTCAGCTCAGTGACCTCTCGAGCTGTCTTCTCAGCTTCAAGCTTCTCCAGGAGCTTGAAGTAGACCTCACCGGATCTGCTCGAAGTACCTGAATAGCTATTGCTTCACCAAGGCCCCTCGAAGCAAATAGCTTCTCAGGGTCTAATGGAGACCATAGTCGGGCATGGTCGTGAGGATCTCTAGTCATCCTTGGGCAGCAGAAATTGATCCATAGCCCTAGCTTGGGCTATTCGATACTCCAAGATGGACGCCCTCTGTCGAGACTCACTGAGGGATGAATAGGTTCTCCTCAGATGGTTCCCTCTCGTATCTGGGGCCAACCTCAGGCATCCCCATCATCAATTTCCTCAATTTCCCCATGCATCCACCAAGATTTCATTGATGCGATAGGGGAAAGGCCACCTAATGCGACCCTCTTAGATGGAAGGTGCCTCCTCTGTCACCCGCTCTTTGACAACTAGCTCCTTGCACTTTCGATGGGCTGACTCAGCTAGTGGAGTCTAGGCCATCTCCTCTTCAGTCTGAACTTAGGCTTCCATAGGCTCGAACTCTGCCATCTCACCCCCCAGCCTGAGCGAGGGACTCCTCATCGACAACAATGATGATGTCGGCTGACTCTATATGAGTGGCCTCAGGGAGAGGAGTGGTGAAGTTTTTGCCTTCCTCAGCTTCTTGAGCAGGGGCAAGTATGGCCGCCTCTGCTGTGCTCTCCTCCCTAGCTCGCATTGGTTCGGCACTGCCGGAGGGACCTTCGCCGCTCACTTTCCTCAGCTGCCTTCCCTTCTTCTTAGATCTCTCAGCATTGGTAGTGGCAGCACTTGGCCTAGCCAATTGGACTGTGATCTCGGCTGCCTTCGCTACCACCTCCTCGACCTCTTCCGAGGCTAACTCGGATCTCAGACATTTTTGGGGCCTGATTGGGGCCCCGCCTGAGAGACCTCAGATTCCGTCAGTGACAAAGCTAGGACCGCTGCTTAAATCTTGTCCTCTTCAGTCGGTGGGAATTTAGAGGTGTGAGCCACCCGTAGAACTAAAGGATCAATCAAATTCTCGATCCTATGCGACCCAGCATAGGCCAGAATTTTCTCGAGTCCACTTTTCTCCTCGACCTTGAACAAACCTGGCTTTTGAAAGTCCTTCTTGATCTCAGGCCAAGCCGAGCAAGACAAGATCATGTCAGCTCCAAAGACCCAGATGAACCTCTCCTTCCAGTCCTTATTCGACTCAAGAGCATTTGAGATGACTTTGCAGCCGCCTAAATTCTGGAATAGTAGTGGCCCTCATTCTTACCAACTTTAACATTGAGAAGATGGCCAAGAATATGGATAGTCGGCTCAACTCCCACCCGATGACAAATCATCATGAACTCCACTAATGTAGCTATGGAGTTCGACTTGATTTGGGAGGGCGAGACCCCCAAAGCCTCGAAAGTGCATCGGATAAAGGGATGGAGTGGGAGGAGGAGACCATACTCCAATTAGAGGATATACACCGGAGCAATAACACCGTTGTTCTTGTATACTTCCTCCTCCTTCTTCAGCGCTAACAGTGTGAACTCGCGGGGGAGATCGAACAGATCATAGTAGCTTTCGAGCTCCATTACACACATCTTGGAGCGGAACTTCCTTAGCAGATTGATCCTAGCCTCATTGCGGGCGACTGCGGTAGCAGAGGAAGCTATTGGAAGAAAGATCACTGGAAGATGATTGACAATCGCTTAAGACACCAAAGAATTCTAGGGTTCTGAGAGTATGTAAACGAGCCCTTCAGAAGAACAAATTATATAGGCTCGGAGGCGAGCACGTGGCGAGATCATAGTGGTCGACTCACTTATTGATGGACGGCTGAGATCGACCTCAGAATTCGAAGTGACCACTCAGGAATTGAAGCACACCAATTGACACACCATCTGCGCTCGTCGAACGAGCTGACGCCGACACACGATCTCCCATGACATCAAAACAATACGTCAACGGGTGCCTATCAATCTCCTCATAAATGAGCCTCAAATACCCAACACTTGACTATTCAATTTCACTCAGACTCAGCCATCCAAGTTCGAGTGAAAGGGGCTAGTGTTATATCATATAAATGGCTAAGTGTTAATCCTCCATGAGGAGCCGACATGTGTCCCATATTAACTAAACACCAGATCAGCCTCACCCTATACATGATGACTCGAACGGCTTCAATACCCGACCCTTCCCAAGAAGGGCTGAGTTGAAAGACGTCCTTACTCGTGTCTCACCATTAGAAGCAACCCCATACCTTATCATTCTACAAGGCTCAGTCGAGAACTTTCGAAGCCAAGTAAAAATACATCATTTGCCTGCCCTCTTCAAAGTCGACTCGCAAGGCAGTTTGTCCTCGAACTCCCCACCGACAATTGATCACCATCACATTGAATGCGTGATTAGAACCATTATTGCTCCAACCCTGAAAGTCTTTATGACTCATCGGACTTTGTCAACACTATGCATACCTCATCGCCATCATATTAAATGCCTGAGTGACTCATCTCCCTTTGCAGCCGACGCCTATAAAGTAGCTGCCGACTTAGTCACCTGCTTGGACTCGACCGAAGTTATGTATCTACCCCTTGGATCTGCTATAAAGGAAAGATGTTGTCTACTGCATAGGGTAAGCAATCTCTTTACATGAGTTTTTTTCTCTTTAATTTCTATATTCAAATATATAATTGTGATATTTTTAAATTAATCTGATGAGAGTTATAAAATCTCTGATTATTAGAATTTTCTAATTATTGATAGTCTTTTAATTTGATGAGAATTCTTACGGGAATATAATGTTAAGTGTCTACATGTCATCTTCTGATAGAATAAAGAGACATATGGATGTTTATGATATGACACATGTAAACTTTTTGTGTTTTTATAATATGACACATGTCAATTTTTTGTACCTTTAAGAAATCCACAAATTTCTCTTTATATATAAAGGAGGGATTAGGATTCTATTAACATTTTATGTCACATGTTAATGAGATTAAATTTGATCAAATTATAGAATTAAGGTATGCTAACGACCATCCAACAGACATGGGAGTTTGTTGAGTTAACTACTAAGCATCTTTAAAATAAAAAGAAAGCACTAATGTAACATTTGCAATAAAACAGAATTATCATGATGAAAAACAATTTCAAAAGTTACCATCATAAAGAAGAAATGATTTGATCCGAACCCAATTCTCTGCAATTATTGGATTTAGATTCGGATGCTAAAGCAATTTAGTGTAAACATAATGTATAAAAGTTCCCTCCAAACTCCGCATCTACCGAAACACCTAGGCTACAAAAGTCTTAATCACTTTACAAAAGTGTAATATTTTTAACGTGTTAACATTATTGAACCTGTCTGTAGAAGTTTTTTTTATTAGATGATGATCAATTAGTTCCATCTGTCCACCAACTTCTCCCAAAATTCAAACGCCCTCGCTCTCAACGCTGACGTGCTTGTACTTAAATGTATATGATTTTTTAGGCACCTAACAATAATCCTTATGAAAGCAATCACATCAAGCGAATAAAAAATTATAGTGTATATAATATTCAGGAATTGAGTCTTATAATAAGGGACCGCGCTAGTCGGGTGATCGGCGTTGAAGCCTCCGTAAATGCCGTTACTTTTGGCGGGGAAGAATTTTGGGTTGTTTTTGAGACTTTCTTCCTTCTCTTTTTTGGAGAATGAGAAGGCTTTTATTGTCTAAACGTTTTGTTTCCTCCCACCCAACTGAAAGCTCTGAAAATTAAGCAAGTTAGACGCAGACGAAGGACATGATAAGAGAGGCAAAAGCAGTGAAAATGTGTTAGTTTTAGTCAAAAGGAAGTAAGGAGTCAACTAAATTACACAATCTAGCTACTGAGCAAAGAAGTATCAACAGACTTATTTCTAAAAGGAAAGTGGAAGGTAAAGCTTCGAAAAACATAGCAAGAAAATGTGGATTAATTACGTTATGGTTAGTAAGGTATGCTATAATTACATGTGTTTTTGGAGTTTGCGTATTTACATAAATAACCTTGAGATTTGTGATTGTAATTACACGAATGGCCTTAAAGTCTTAACAAAAAAATTACCACTTCTTTAGTTTTCCCATTTCTTGTGACTGTTGCATGTTCCCTGTAGGCAATTTGTGTTCATAACTCTTTTTTATTCATCCCTTCTTCTCTACACCCTTTCCCATTCTTCAAACTACTAAATTACTAAGTTGTCCTTAATTTTTTTTTTATTTAGTTTACTTTTGTGTTTGGAATTGTTAAATTTTGATCGGTGATTTAAAAGTTAGTCCTTGCAGTAGTGACGAATTTGGGCAAAGCACCAAAGAGATAAATTGAATTTGGGAATATCCATATGGCTAATTAAATATATTTTTAATTTGGCAAGCACTATTATGATTGGTAAACCTTTTTTTGCCTTGATTTTAATTTTTTTGTTACATAAAATTTTCCAAATCCGTAATTCTCCTAATTTAGCTTGATTTTGAGTTTTTGTTGTCTCTTCATTTGTTAATATATCTAGTTGTTTCTAAATTATAATTTAATTATCTATTATCGTGTAGGTGGCCTAATTAAATGGTATCTAACAGACATATGATATTCATTATGTGAAAAATGTATCTATAAAAATAAGAGAGAAAATTTTTTACTACACTTAATGGAGATATCATGTCTTAAATCCTGATTTATTTTATGCTATGAAAATTCAATATGTCATAAAGTGCATTGTTCTTGAATGACTGACGGAAGAGTAGAAGTTTGCATTTGTGAGGTATTAGTATGCTAACGAGGTGTAGATGATATGCTAAATAACATCATTTAATATCTAGTATTCACTTCCTAATGTGGTATTTCTAATGAATGAGAAAATGTATGGGTGATAATAATAAAAAATAGTAAATGAATTCAAGTTAATGACGTACCTATGATATTAAAAATTTTAGTAATGACTATAAAAACAATTTTGGTAAGACAAAAATCATAACAAAAAGGTTTTACTGTCTATTTTTAATAAATACTAATATTTAGAATCTATTTTATCACTTTGGTAAAAAGATATAACCTAAGTTGACAGTAGGCACCCGTTCCCACATGAGAGAGACCACCTACATGTGCCGTCTTTACAAATCATCACTAGTAGAAAACAGAGCATTAGCGACGGGGTCATCCATCGCCAATGCCTCAAAATTCATTGCCAATGTACATTCGCGACGCCCTGTAGCCCATCGCCAATAAACATTGGCGACGGGTTTGCTTATTGGTGACGGCGGTGCATTAACGATGGGCGTCATTGGCGACAATGACATAGGCGACTGAACCACCCATCGCCAATGTTGAATGGATGTAGCCATCGCTAAGGTTTGTACATTGGCGACGGCCAAAGCCGTCACCAATGCACATTGAGGACAGCCAATCGGGAATATACATGTACATGATCATAAACAATATCCAATCCATACACAACATATTTAACAATATTCACTTTCATCCACTAATCCGAACCAATCCAAATCAATTCAAACACAATGCATGTCCATCCTCAAATAATATTCATACATATTCATCCATAAATTATAAAAACTAGAAATCAGAAATAGAATACATCTATATAAAATCCGAAAGTCATAACATGTTCAACACAATCCAGAAGTCCACAAAAGTAATAAAAAGTCTAACGTACAATTCACTCATCATGGTCGCCACCGATATCAGCGTGGTCCCTATCATCGGTGGCAGCTGCATTAGAATGTCGTATCGTACTACTGCTCCCTAAGGGAGTACCTCCTCTAGCCTGAAAAGAATATAAATCAACGTGAGAATATATTCCAAAACACTCATAATAAGTACATGTATGATATGCAATCTATAGCTCTCCACCACTAGCATATCCATGCTCATCAAACTCCAACTTCATGCTAGGCATGTATATAGGCAGCAGAAACAATTCCTGTAAGGGCTGAGAATCGATGAGTCGCTGCACAACATCCCAAGTCGTTTGTGCACTGCCTAACTCACTCTTAATAGTAGGAAGAATACTAAAAGCTATGGGGGCTTCAACATTGTCCTACAAGTATTTTCCGATCTTACCCACGATGAATGATGTGTCAAATGGTCGCATCGAGGTCAAAGACGGGTCGCTAGGTTTATTGGTTGCAGTGAATCTCCTCACTCTAGAAATTAACAATGGCACCCTCTCTTTCTTGTTGGGTTTTGAATCGTAAGCTCCGTCAATGATTTCCCTCCACTGATCTCTGGTCATGCCACGCCCCGCTTCCCAGAATACGTGGAAACGGGACGCGAGCAAGCCCGCGACGTATTAGATCGGGGAGTATAAAATTAAAACTTTTCTCCTCAACCTAATACGCCAAGCGTCAAGAAAATATAATACAAATCACAGGTCTCCCAATCACAGT